>OMKZ01020561.1:5672-30561 GCA_900302535.1 Neoniphon sammara | reverse complement strand
AGAGGCCACATATTAAAGCACAATCCAAAAAATATGCAAAGAACTCAAAATACATTGCATACACACATTTGTCATAAACAAGTATACGCATATAATAATTTTTAAAAGCCTCTAGTTTGGCCTGATCAAATCCAATGCCCCTCTTTTAGTTTTATATCACAATAAATAATGTTATCTGTGCAGCACATTTCTTTGTGGTGTGTAAACTCTGCCCTCTAGTGACACATATAAGAACTACCAGACACAGTCTTCACTTCAGATATGTTTTGTACTGGCATGGATATTGATTAAAGAAAATGCAACCATATGTATGTTTATGTATGCCTGACCACTCCTGAGATCTAATTAGAGAACCAGAAATATGAGCTGGTTAAAAAGAAAGCACATTACATGTTACTTGACCGCCCTGCAGCCTCTGTTTGGGAAAATATGGAAAAAATGGCTTGATATCAGGAGTGGTGCAGGCAGAGTTGGTACAGTCTGTTTCAGTGCTGTGATGTGGATGTGTTGTGCTGTTCTGTTTTTTGGTGAAAGTCATTGTTTTGTCACAGCTTGTCTAGCATTCATGCAAGATTAGAGTAAACCTTCCCCTTTCCTTGTACCTGTTTGCTTCTTCCTGTGTTTCAATGATGATGTGTCTCGTGTGATGCAAACACGATTCTAGTCTCTGCATAATTTGAGAATTGCACCATATTTCAGTCTGAAAATATACAGTATGCATCACCAGGACACACATCTGTTTGAAAATGCTTTCCTCCATTACACTCATATCAGCCCTGTGTTAGCTGTCTGTCTGTGGTCCTGTTTGTTCATCTTCACACCTTTGAACATCATCTCTCCTGCTCTCCTCCTTCAGGCATGCCAGTGGACGTGCACTCAGCAGCTTTCCGGCTCTGGCAGATCCAGAATGGTTCCAGTTTCCATGGCTGTATTCAGAACCTGTACATCAACAATGAGCTCCAGGACTTCACCAAGACCCAGATGAAGCCCGGCGTGGTGCCGGGCTGTGAGCCCTGCAGGAAGATCTACTGTTTGCATGGCATCTGCCAACCTGATGGGGCCCAGGGACCGGTGTGCCACTGCCAACCAGGCTGGAGCGGGCCCCACTGTGACCAGCCTGCTATTAACCCTTGCCAGGGCAGCAAGTATGATATCATGCTATGGAATCCAACATACCTTTTACTTTTTTAATATACTGTACATATACATAATATTGCTGTCCATTCTCTTTTCATACAACACAATTTTGAACATCCTCTCTCAGTAATTCTATGTTATTAATCATGCCACATCTACTTGAGAGAGAGTTATCATATCGTTTCTGCACATATATACAGACATTCACAGAGATTTGACATAGACTAACTGAGCCATGTGTCTTGGTAGGTGCGTCCATGGAAAGTGCATCCCGCTGGACAATCAGTCATACCGCTGTGAGTGTGTGGAGGGTTACCGTGGTGCCCTGTGTAACCAGCAGGGGGAACTGTTCAACCCCTGCCGCCGGTTGGCCTGCAAACATGGCCGCTGCCAGATCTCCGACACAGGAGATGCCTACTGTCATTGTGAGAGTGGCTACACTGGAGAACTCTGTGACACAGGTTGGTTTGCTGTATTTTTATTTGTTTTCTCATCTCAAAAGCCCTTTTCAGATTATGCTCAGTCTTCAATTTAGCCCTGGTCTTAAAGTAGCCCAGGCTTAGATTAGCCTAGGGTTAAGAAATTCAAGTGTGAGCTGTGGGCTTTGTTCTTATGGATTGCTTTTATTAGTTTGCTCAATTTTCTTTATTATCTATAATCCATTCATTACATGTAATCATATTAATTATGTCCGTTTTTGTTCTCCCTGTTCTCCCTGTTGTGCAGAGTCTGAGTGCCGGGGGGAGCCAGTGCGAGACTTCTACCAGGTACAGCGAGGCTATGCCATCTGCCAGACAACACGCATGGTCTCCTGGGTGGAGTGCACCGGGGCTTGCGACACGGGGGCCTGCTGCGCCAGCCAGCGAATGAAACGCCGGAAATACACCTTTGAATGCAGCGATGGAACATCCTTCAGCGAGGAAGTGGAAAAGACCATCAAGTGTGGCTGCGTGGGCTGCATGTAGCACCATTCACACACACTTGCCGCCGCTGCCACCAAGCAGAAGATAGACAGGAAGGAAGAAAAAGAGAGGACTGGAGGAAAGTGAGGGAGGGAGAGAGAGGAAAAGAGAGAGATTATAAAGAAATATATATAAAACCTCTATCTATATATTATGGACAACAATGTTTGTAAAATAGGACATTTCCTCCCCTTCCAAGGGTGTGTGACCTACAGTAACACAGAGAAACCAACAACATGAACAACAATATAGAGAAGTGACAACAACAGCAACAAAACCAATGTATCTGCAACATTGTTCCAAGGAGTCCAGAGATTTCAAAGGTGTTGTATTCAGAGTGAGGCATCCCTCCAACCCCAATTACCCAGTGTGAATTCCCCATCCATCTGTGAGGCCTCTGACAGCCTAGCCACCATCTACCATCTTTACTTCCTGAAGGCAGTGAGGACAGTGGGGTCCGGCCTGGCGAGGAATGGCAGGAGGACACATTGATAGAGAGGGGGAGAAAGGCAAAGAGAGAGAGAGAGAAAGAGGGATGAGTGGATAAGAGGAGAGCTGGACCCTTTGACTTGGCAAAGCTATCTTGAGTTGAGCTTGGCTGGGCGTAGCTGGACTGGGCTGTATCTGGCTTGGGGCTGAGTTAAATTTGTTGTTGGTTTAGTGTAGTAATTTCTCTGCCGGGATACAGTCATCTATCCACACATGCACATGTAGAACTGAACAGAGGAAGGTAGGGTTAGAGTGGCACATAATCCAGCGCGGATGTAATGGCTTCAAGGCCAGGTGGTCTGGTGTCACAGTTGTGTGCTGTGAGTTACCTTACATAGACACTCCATACGTATAGAGACTGCACTGACTAGCAGCACTGAGAACTACAGTCATACACCCCTCCAAAGTACATTATTACACATGCATGGCATACATAGATACATACACACATACAGCCACACACAAACAGTCTTACACTTGTCACGGTGAGAGGGCTTGTGTGGTGCAACTATCTATTCTGTTCATACAGGAAACCCATCTAGCGCGGGCAGTGCCCGGTGGTTATCAGTGCCCCAGCATGCATTGCCTCGGGGTTAGGATGATTTGCATAATCCCTCCCCCTTTGAGCAGGAGGACGTTTAGCCTTCCTCCCCTCGATGCCTGCAGTATTAAACTTGTGCAAACTGTTGCATGTGTGGAGAAGAGTTTGCCAATGAATATGTAGAGCTTCTTAATATCATCATAATGTTATTACAAAACAAAAGGTTGCAGAAGTTTTTTTTCTGATTTTTGTTTTGTTATGTCTAATTTCTTATAATTGATTTGTTTTATTTTTGTCATATTTTGTTTCATGATGTAACCTAACTCCTTTAGCCCCGCCCCCTCCCCTTTATACAGAAATGCCTAACAGATTCTAATATATATATATTTGTATTTCATTTTGGTATAGTATTTTTCTATGTTAAGAGTAAGTCTGTTTTCTGGAAGCTTTGGGACTGGTGGAATGGCATTCAATTGGTTCCCTAGGTGTTTTTATTTGTTGATCTCACTTGCTCCAACAAGCTAATTTGTAATTGGCCAAAAAGACAGCAGTTGGCCTTGTTGTATAGGAGGCAGTATTGGTCTAGAAATATGTTTAATATTGTATATGTTGTCTTCCATGTGAATATTACATCTAATTCATTGAGAGTCTGTGCTTGTTTTTATTCCTTTATTTATTTTATCTAAAGGCTTTTTCTTGTAGAAAGTGAAAGGCATAAATGTTGCTGACTTTCGAATATTTTCAAAAATTTTAAAAAGAAGAAAAAAAAAGAAAGAAAAGAAAAAAAAGAAAAAAAAACTTAGCCTAAAAAAGCTGTAAGGTATTTGTAACATCACTTAATAGCGAGTTATGACAGTGTTTCCTCCTCTCTGGCTCAGACATTCCTAATTTGCTGCAGGTGTTGGAGAGGGCAGAGCTGGGATATATCTAAGATGAAGAAAAGTCCCCCCTCAGATGGATTTACCCTGTAATTACCATATCACACATAAAGGGTCCTGATTGTTTTCATGTTCATTTTTTTAAGTGTTGGGTTGTCTTTCTATCATTTTAATTTGAAAAATGTTTGCCATAGAGAGAAGTACTTTGAGATGTTTTTAGTTCAAGAGAATCAAAGTAGTCAAGCTCAACTGATCATAAGCTGCTGTCAAGCCAGAAGAAATAGGATGAAGTTGCCTCTGTGGACAATAACCAATGTTTAGGTGTATCATCCTAGATCTGTTTCAATAGGCAACTACGTGAAGCATTGTACGTCTACTACTGACAGATAAATGAGGAAGTTTTGGCCATTTAAATGTCTGTCAGTTCTGACTGGCTATAGAATACACAAAAGAGAAGAAATGGTGCCAATTACAGTGAACAAAACAGTCATACCTGAATGTATAAATGTGTATAGATAAATATGACCTATGCTTATTCATGAAGTGGTAACTTTAGCTGTTATTTAGTTTCCTATGTAAGATATAGACATCACATTGTTTTATAAGTGACGATCCATCAGGATGGCTTAGGCGTTGCTCTCTCTGAAGAGAGGGATCGTGTTTATCCATGTCGCTGATCTAAATGTTGAAAACCTTTTAAGGTGGGAAACGCTGCAGATCCCTGATCGCAGCTCTGTACCAATTACCCACATCACAGAGATCCTATCCATATTGATTCCCATGTTAACTTTGTTTTGCATACTGTTAATGTGATCCCAGTGGTGTACAATAACATTCAGAGAAGATCTCATAAAGGATACCGATGAACAGTCACTGTCATCCTTAGGATGTGTGCCTCATAAAGGTGCACGTTTAGTTGAATGTGGCTTCCTTTTCATGTCTTCTTTCCTCCCTTTGCACTGATCTGTACTGAACAGGTGAATTCAACTTCCTGGTAGACATCTTAGTGGTGCTTGTGCTATATTGAGATGTAATTCAGTTATCAGGTCAGGCGACCAGACACAGTTTTTCCATCCTACGAAATGTATTCATAAACATGTTAATGTAAATGACACAATGTCTCTATTGTATTGAACTGGTGCAAAAACTAAAATATCTGGTTGGGTTCTGTTTGATTTGTACGTTGCAAGATTAATGGTGGGATTGAACTGAAAAACTCCCAATAATGCTGAATGTATGTAGTGCCACCGACAAAATGTTTACCAAACCTCCACTCTTTTCATTAATTAAACTTAAATGTGTGTGCTTTTAAAAATGTGCTGTCTCTTATTGACGTTTGCATTGCCTTATATTAACTTTGAGTGTTAGCAGCAGGCTGTGGTTATTAATAGATTCGAATCAATAAACAGGATGATGCCCACATTTTCCCAGTCAAAAGCCAATGAGCAAGGCTCTGGATCAGTGCTCCCACTTAATTTATAATGCAAAAATGTAGCTGCAAACCAGAATTTTGTACAGAAACGCCATAGTTCAAATGAGATGAAGCTGATGAAATGGCTATCGCTTACATTATCACACCATAACTTGTAATTTTATGCAAGACTAAATAGACGAAGCAAAAATCAGGTTAGAAGAACAATAGTTTAGTCTATGAATTTATAATCAGAAGTAGAATAAATTTTACATATACATTTTAATCAGAATGCACTGCATCAGCAACAGGATAGCACAGAAACACAGAAGGTGCCTCAAGTGTTATTGAATTTACATATACTTGCCAAAAACCTGATTTTCGGGTCATATGTGGCCTGGAAATACTATTTTCAGATCAGATTTGAAAAATGACTATAATGAGGCAGCTCTGATGAGTATCCATTGGTCCATTTTAGGAGGGTCAAAGTTTACCATGTACCACTGTTTATCTGATTAACAGTGTTTCATAACGCCCTCTACACAAGGCAAAAGAACACATTATTGATTTGTTTATGGAAGCGGGTCTTGCACTGAACATTATATTTATGAATTCTGAAAATGTAATACAACAGACAAGATGAGTGCCCTCAGTAGAGGGCAGATCTCCACCAGGTGTGTGTGGGAACACGTCTATGTAAATTACATCATTGTTATTGCTCTGTGCCACAGCTTGTTGTAGAGGGTGAGAGGGGTTTTCCATGATGGTTCTGGTCTTGTCCCTGATCCATAGACCCGTGAAGATTAGGCAAATTAGTCTGCTGAAGTATGGAACAGTGACGGCTGTTTTACACTTCATTTTTTACAGTGGTGAAGGCTATTAAACCTATTGTAACCCCCGCTTGTTTACACCAGATTCCACTACACAGATTACACCAGCCTGACACTTTTAAAGTGTTGTTCTCCCGTGTGTCTTCCCTGTTCTTTTGAGTTTCTTTGTCAGCAGTGTTTTATAAATTTGCCCAGAAAATGCAACACACGGCCTGGATTTTTTCACCTGCAATCAGAGCAAACAAGACCGAATAGAACTAAAAAAATTAAATAAATAAATAAATAAAAATTGCCTATGAGGCTGATAGGCCCACTCTAATCTTGGGCCACTCTGGTAGCTCACTGTGTAGCACACATAACACGTAATCGTGTCAGTGTGGGTTTGATTTCGACCCACGCCCTTAAATTTTTTACTCAAATTTCCCGCAGGGATCAGTTAAGTATTCTGATTCTGATCATCTCTAAAACCTCTCTACATATTATAGTCCAGTAATCTCAATCGTGCAGAAAAGAATTGTCCTTCATGTTTATTTAGTCTTTCCTGATGGAACCATCACTCATGCACATGCACCTACTTTCAACATAGCTGTTGTAATTTGCTGTCCGGATGACTATTTTGTTCTCTCTGTTCTTTGTTGTGCTTACTTTAGCTTTTTGCATGCCCTAAAATGGTTTGATTATTTCTACAGTTGAAAATGTTTTGCTTGCTTTCTTCATTTCTCTCAACATGTCGTGTGACAACTGTAATGCCTGCTTAAATAAGGTTACAAAGAAATGTATAAATGACCCAAGAATCATAACACAAACATAAAATTCAGACATCTTTATATCAACTCCAGCAAAAATACAAAGTTCTTAACATAAAAGATGTATCATTCTTGGGATTACCACAAATAAAGCAGTTATTTCTTTCTGATATACAAAATCAAAATCTATAAATAGCAACTGTAAAGAATAAACATGTTCAAGTCTGATATTTGGTGGGTTGTTTAATTTAGATCCACTGAATGTTTTAGCCTACATGGAGTTCTTAAATAACAATAAAAACATGACTTAAACGTTTTGCATTTACAGGTGATTACTCTCTACGGAGAAATGACCATGATAAAAAAATAACACTGTGCTAAAAATTGTATTTTTTTCCTTTGAAGTTTCACTTATGGAAGCTACTATTGTAGAAGTAAAGGAACTTCACATTATGAGAACATCTACCAGACAATCAATGAAGATAAAAAAAAAGAAAGAAAAAAAGAAAGAAAAACAATGAGACATGTACAACTGAGTGTGACAAAACCATTCAAAAAATATATATCCAACTTGTGAAGAATCCAGGGAAGGAATTATTCAACCAGTGATGTGCCATTAATGCCATGAGAAGCCACAAATATTAAACATATTACCCAAATAAATGTACAAATCTCTTCAGAATTTGTTATTCACAAACATTGTTGCCAAAATGATACACAAGCTACTATCACCAAGTCAACTCTGATGGTTTTGTTTTTCTCAGTATAGCTTTATGACAGGCACCAAAATGTGCATGCATAGTCTTGAATGGGTTAGTTTTCTGAAAAACAAAACAAAAAAACAAAAAAAAAAAAACAAAACAAAAAACAAGACAAACTGAGTTCTGCATTTCAGCACTAACTAAGCAACAGCTCTATTCCATGAGTTGCACAATGGATTTGCAACTGTCTTCACATTAACAAGACTCAACACATGCAAAAGCAGATAAAATGTTCAAAGAGAAGTCATTATATGCAGATAACAATGAGGGTAATGGTCAGAAGTAACTGCAGAAATACAACACAAATCATTTTTAAAATTGACCCTAATGAGCAATAAAATAACAAAAATGTACAAACTTTTGTTTTGCCATGACACAAATACAAAGAGAAGCAAGCGCCTGTCTGCTTAAACAATTAACACATAGTCATATCTTCTTCAACATCTAATACAACTATAATAAGAATATTAATGATGATGTTAATGCTCTGGGGAAAATGAGTATATGAAAGTAAAAACAGCTCAATAGAGAGTAAATCAAAATAAATCATAATGCCTCAGTCACCATATTCAACGTAGAGGATTTACACATTAAGCAAAGAGGCACAAACTGTGTACTGTATAGAACGGAAATCATTTGTACACATGGAAAGAAGCAGATGCATGTTGACTGACTCCAAAAAATGGGAACTGTGTTATAGCTAGAGGACTGAATTTTCACATTTAGCAACACATTCTATTACTTTACACTTCATAAATAAGGCACCTGGTCACAACAGTCACATATTCACAAAGCTCTGATTGGAAGACAGGCTGGAGATACTGATGGCCTAATTGTTGTATGCAAAAATATTCAGTCAAAGCTGATCTCATGCTTCTGGTATCATGCTCTCTGTGAACAGTTATATTCTACAATGTTCACTAAAAACCAAGCATGCAATTGTCCAAAACAATAACTGTTCATATTTACAATATAACACAAAAACAAAAAAACAAACAAAAAAACATGTACAGCAACTGCATTTGCAGTCACTTTGATGGTATACATTGGCATTGACTCCCCATGTTTTTTCCAATTTGCTTAATTAGTTTTGATATACTATCAATGTTATCTCCAGCCATGCCATAGGGTGCTGAAACAAAAAGCCAGAAAAACGACATCTGCTAAGCATCACATGGGACTTGTATCTAGTCCTTGAACACATACAGCAAATGCTCAGAAACAACCCATCACCAATTGCATTTTGATGCTTAGGCTGTACAAAAGCCTCAAATCATCTCTTTCCTTCTTAACACATTTGCCAACTAAAAAGGTATTCTCTGAACAGTATGAGTACACAAAATAGTTACCTCTAGTCTTTTTGTATATATTTCAGATTAAAGAAAACCACTAAATCCTCTTAATAAATCTGATCTCTGTCTTCAAGTCTGCTTTATTTTAAATGGGATGTTCTGGTACGCTTTGCTGGGGTCTCTACAAGCTCCTGAGCTCTCTTTGTTGCCAATTTTGGAGTCACACTTCGTGAGAGTGCCTGACCTCTTTTTGCAATGGACTTCTGAGTCCCACTTCTTGTCAACGTGTGTTCCTGAGCTTTCTTAGCAGATTTGGGAGATCCACTTTGTATTATCATGGACTTTGAGGCCTTCTTGGAGGCATGACTGTGGCTCCCAGTCAAAGGGACTGCCACCTCCATCTTTCTCTGTGACCTTGTCAGTACCTGGTCAGGTGAGATCGGGCCCTTCATGTCCATGCTGTGCTGTTGGGTTTCGACAACATTTTCAGTATCTTTACTTTCAGTGACTCTACTTTGGGATAATTCCTTTGTTTGGGTTTTTGCAGCACTTGCTTTACTTGGAGTGGATTTTTCCACCTCTGTTTTCTCTGCTTCTACAAGTTTTTTGTTTGAGTCAACCTTGCATGCAGATGGAGAAGGATTGTGTTTCAATGTTTTAAATGACCCTAGCCTTCGAGAACATCTCTGTGGCGAATCAGCATCTTTTTTGGCCAGATCCCTTGAACTTCTACTGCTGCTCTGAGCCTTGACTGTCCTCTCATGAACAGGCTTTGTGATAGCTTTTTTGCCACTCAGTGGTTTCCCTTTCCCCATTTTTGCATCAGACTCTTTTGTTTGTTTAGTAACATGTGGCTGTGATTTCTGTCCCTTTAGAGCTGATTTGAGATTCACTTTTGATGCAGACTTGGAGGTGGTCAGTGTTTTCATACTGGCTTTCAGGCTTTTTGTTGAGGTCTCTTTTAGCCTAACACTGCTTTGCTGAACCTGCATTTTTTCTCGAATGTTAGAATATTTCCTCAAGATCCTAGCACTAGCTGGGTTCTTGGATTTAGCTGAAGCTTTCTGAGCTTCACCTATGTGCAGCAGGGCTTCAACAGAAGAGCAGTGTGGCTTAGTCATATTCTGAGCAGCACTAGAAAGTTCTCTCTTCTCTTTCCCTTTGACTACATTTGCCTCCTGCTCCAGTGCTTTAGCAATCAGTTTCTGACTCTTAGGGTTGCTCTTTACAGGGGAAGCAATAGCGAACTTCTTCAAATGTTTCTTCAGGCGCTCAGCCTGCAGGCTTGGGAATACCCCTTGTGAAGTCCCTGAAACACCAGAGGAGCTGTGGAAGCACAGCTGAGTTTCAGATGGAAGACGTGTATTCACCTTCTTGACAATGACAAGAGATTTTGTTTCTGTTGATTCAAGGAACCAGCGACAAATACTGGTGAGGTCAAAATTTTTCATGAAAAGCATTTGCACAGGTGAGTATCTCTGGTGCTCCAGACACTTGGGTTTTCGTGTCCTGCGCTTGCTCTTCCATATAGCTGCCTGCCTGTCTGCCTTGTTTTTGTATTTTGTAGCTGGCTGGCCCTCTTTGTCCATCTGGACCCATCCTTTGTGCATTTTATCATACTTTATGTTCAAGTTTGTGATCAAGTGTTGGTTTTCTTCGCCAGTCAGAGCCTCAAAGAATTTGTTGCCAGTTTGTTTCAGGGGCTCAAGTCTTGGTGTGATGAAAGGCATCACTGAGCTAGGGGGCACCACAGAGCTGACAGACAATGGAGAGGACCTCACTGGAGCCTTGGTTACTCTTTCTAGCTTTGTTCTGATAGGTGATGCAACATCTCTCTGCTTTCCAGCTGTATTAGGAGCACTGGTAGAGGGTGTGGCCAATCTCTGCGATCTCAAAGCTAACTTTTTGTTGTCCACTGGTGGTTGGGTAAGAGACTGGTTAGCCAGGTCAGCCTTACTGGTCTCACTCCTTAATGGCATTCTCATAGGTTTGTCTGAAATGGAAGAACTGCTGTAATCTCCACTTGCAGATTTGTCTTCTAATGAGGATACATCTGATTTCTTCTGCAAAGCAATGTCACTTGCTTCTTCCTTTTGGAGAACCCGTTTACTTCTTACTGGTTTTTGCATTTCATTCTTTATGAGATTTTGATTTTCTAATGTACTTAATACCTCACAGCTAACTTGCTTTTTCTCTTTCTTACTGAAATCTTCTGCAACCTTTGCAGACCTGAGTTTCTGTTTGGTCTGCAATCTACTTTCCACTTCAGTTATTTCATTTGAGTTTGTGTCCGCTGGCTGAGATTTTACACTGTTACACTCCACAGTAGCCTTTGGGACTGTACACGGCTGGGACTGTTCAGCAGCAAGGGGAGATGACCTACTGATCAGAGAAGAAACAGGAAGGGACGAAGAATTTGTAAGGGAAAGAAGATGCTCTGCAGATGGAGGGGTATGGCTAGCGGTAGGTTTTGGAGATGGAGAGGACACCGCAGTATTTGCGGGGGATGGTGATACAGAGATTCCAGTTGGCTTCTGTGTGGATGATCTAAGAGGGCGTTTGGACTCAGTGATTTGGGGAGAGACAACAATTGGCTGATCAGGGAGAAGGGAAGGCAATGTATCCTGAACACTCTGAACTCTTTTTTGTTTCTGGATTTGTTTTGGTCTTGGCTCTGGCTTATTTCTACTTGACTTCACAGGGGACCTTGTGGGACATTTAGGCACTGGGCTTGATGGGGTTTCAAGAGGCGTTTCTGTAATTTCTGGAATCACTGGTGCATTCTCTGTAGATTCTACATGTACATTTGTTTCAGGTATGTCAGATTTATTTTGAGATGGAAGAGAAGTATTTCTAGGAACATGTTGGCTAACTTTCACAGGGGTTTTGTTAGATACTGGGCTGCTATTATTTGATCTACGACGCAGACTTCTGTCAGAGGCTGATATGGGTCTACCATTAACATATCCCACTATCACTTTTTTTGTTTCTCTTAATCGCTTTGGCAGAGAAATTACAGTACCCCGTTTTCTACGCCAAGGGGGTAATTCTTTCAAGAGTGCATCTAGTGTTTTTGAGGATACATCATAATCATCATCACCACCACCATCATCATCTTCTTCAGTCTCTACAGGCACAACATTGTTAACTGGATCAACTGTGTTAATTTCCTGCCCGTTCACTATCTCCTCCTCTGCTGTGACTGGGATGCTAGCTATTTCTTTTATTCTAGAGTTATCAGAGTGTTCCTGTGTCTCTAGCTGAAGCTCTTGAGATTGCTCATCTTCTATGCTCTCTTCTTTCTTTTCTTCTCTTTCCTCCACTACTGTATTCACTACAGATGTGGCCAAAGTGTCATTTTTCTGCTGTTGCTCAAACTCACTGCTTTGGGCTTCAGGTGAAACAGGCTGGGGTTCAGTTTCATGTGCTTTATCAACCTCTGATGGTTCCACTACTGTTTCTGCCACTTGCCTAGTTCTTTGATTCAAGGCCTCTTCAGGTTCATGGTCATCTTTTTCTGCTTCAATTGGAGTTTGAGCAACACTATCCCTACTTTCTACTGTCTGCTCAGAATCTGCAGTTGCATCTTGCACTACGTTTACATTCACTTCCATTTCTCTACTCTCTCTTGGGGGGCTTAAGGAAGGAGAAGGAGAAGCAGACTGCTCCTTGCTCTGACACTGATCTGTTTGACTAGTCTCAACTATAAGATCTTGTTCGCTGGCTGATGTCTCCACCATGTCTCCTGTTCCTGGTATCTCCCGCTCATCTGACTCCTCTGTGGGCATTTGTTGTCTAATTGTCTCCCCGCAGCCTCCAGCAAAGGGCATATCTACAGGTGGTACACCATCAGGCTTGGCAAGCATCTGTTTTGGGGTAACCAATGTGTTCAGCTCTGGCATTGGATTAGGACAGTTGCCCCTCTCATTACGACCAGCTAAGGTGCGGACAGTTTTTAACTCCCACATTTCCTCTACATACATATGTCCTCTAGTGCTTTTCCTGGCATTACGGCGTGGAAGCATGTGGCGTTGCTGTTCCCTAAAACACTCTGTAATTGGTTTGTCAATATAAACAATGTCACAGTGGTGAAGATCAGGGTCTCTACAAGTAGAGTCCCTACTCTGATGGTCAGAGGACCCCTTGATGGTCTTTCTGGCAGTCCGGGGAGAGTCTGAAGGAATGGTGCTGAAGGTCTTATGAACTGGAAATTGTTTTGCTGGTGTATCTTTGGTGTGTCCAAGAGAGTCTCTCTGTCTTGCTTGATGTGAGTGACTAGACTGACTGTGTCTTTTCACAGAGGAGCTAAATCTAGCACTGTGAGCCTCTGTTCTGTTAGGTGAATCTGAGTTACCCTGTCGCTCCTCCAAAGTGCCAGAGTTAATTACATGAGAGGAGGTGAGCACATATGACGACGTCTTACCATCTGAATGGTTGCTGGTCTTCATTATCTTCATTTTAAGAGGTGCATGGTCACTATGACGGCTGTTTTCAGTGTCCACCGTAGTTGGGATGGAGATACTCCCTGACCCAGCTCTGCGAAGATCCAAAGGAGAGCTAGGGATAATAGATGTATTGAGCGAAATGGGTGTTTCTGAAGCTTGTTTGGCTATTGCACAATTATTAGGGATAACAGGGGATATATCCTGGATCTCCAACAGGCCTTTGGGAGTGGAAGTAATGGGATGCTTTAACTCAGGGCATGACTTCTCAGGTGTGTCCAGGCTGGATGTTGCAGTCGAACACATGGTTCCCTGGATCCCAGAGGTAGAGTTAGTGGCTTGTGATGTACTTGAAGATAATGCCTTGACCTCTGTCTGTAGGAAGCCAAGGGCATCTACAATCTGCCTTTGATGGTGGGGGCAGAGTTTGGCCATGAACTGCTCCAGCGTGGAGGTGGACTGCAGATCTTTTGCCTTTGCAATATGCAAGTCAGTAGACTCACTGAGGGGAAAAAAAGGACAAAATAAATGTAAACACACATTTAACATTTGCAATATTAAGATGTTCTTTGACCATTTTTTTATAACATCACAATATATGTGCTAAAATGTTAACAATCTCCTTCCTGGATATACTCAAGTCCCTGATCTATTTCTTGTAAATGACAAATCATTAATAACATGTTTTCACATCATATTTATTAGAAGAATAAGTGATTTTAAAAGTGATTCTTTCATCCAGTGAATTTGACCAATTACACTGTTACAGCTAATACATTTTTTTTTTTTTTTTTACATTTTTCTTCTTTTCAAAGTGGTGCTTTTTCTTACAGTGTACATCAAGAAATGTTTACACATGCACAACACATAAGATAATGGTACCCCACTTTCAATCAACTCAAAATCATGTTCATCACTTGAAAGAGTGAATACATTTGGGGCTAACATATGCTATTTTTTGTCAACTTGCCAAATTCAAATTGCATTAAACAACTAGTGCAACGAATAACATTTAATGACAAGTGCCCAACAACAAACAACTTAAGACAATTTAACTTTAAGTAAAAATAAGAAAAAAATCAATTACAGCATGAAAAGACATGATACAAGTGCGACAAAATGTTTGCAAAATTAGTAATGCTAGTAGTCGTGAGGTAAAATCAATCTATTGGGGCCATATTTTTTTTTGGCTATAATTATGTCAGTGAGGTAGGCCTATTAGTATGAAAATCATATTCCTTTGGAGCATTTATACCATCACATTATGCCAAAAATATATTTGTCTTCATAACTAATTCCAAAGGAATTTTTTTCTGTTGTAAAAATAAGTCCTTCTCAACCTTGACAAGTAAATCTGTGGTCTTTAGAAAAGGAAAACAAACAGAGTGAAATCACATATGGGTTCCTGAGGTGACCCTCTTCATAAACAGCATGTCACATGGCTGTGTGATGTAACATTTGTTTTAATTGTCTGGTCAATATTTGTACGCAACTACAAAGCAAATACTGCATTGCAAAATATCATCCTACTAATATTTGTAGCTAGATATAGCAACTTTTAATTGTTACTACACAACCTTAATAGCAAGAAGTGTGTATGAAGTAAAGCATGTCAGTGAGCAGAGATCATGATTTTTCGCTATTGAAATGCTCAGGAATATAAATGTGGTACATTAAGCATTTTTCGTTAGTAGAATATGATGCATCCACACTGTTTAGGCACTGTGAACTGGAGAGAAACTTGCTGATTACAAACCCCACTGGTGAACATCTTACCTGAACAGAGGTTACACTGACATTCATTGTGTATCAAAATACAAAAATAAAGAATAATGTGACAGTGAAAAGGTGTAATAAGATATTTTTTTGGCTCCCAACATAATGAAAATGGTTACTGCAGCAAACCAAAATACCTCAAATCTTACTTTTAGAGAGATAGATAAAAAATACATTTTAGAGATTTGAAAATAACATCTGCTGCAACCGGAACCTGACCAATTTTTTGCTATGCTCAGTAACTTCACATCCCTGCTGGTTAGGTTTAAGAGGAGTACCTGAATAGTGAGTGGCAAGTGTTTCATCCCTGAGGGTTTTGCTCTCCGTTTCACTTAGCATTGTGTTAAAGAACTGACACAAGGTACATGTCTTCAATAGGACGGAAATAACCCATCTAACAAGAAGAAGCGAACCAATAATTACAAGAACTCAATTCCAGGGAGAAGTATTTCACAAACACATTAACATGGATGTGTCAAAGCATCCATGATGTTCATCTGACTGTACATGAGGGATATAGATAATCTGGTAGATTTTTAGGAAACTATGGTATGAGATTTGTTTTTTTTTTTTTGCTTGTTTGTTTTTTTGTTTTTTACATACATTATCAGTGAACCTTTAAGCAGATTTTGAATGGGTTCAATAAGATTCTAGGTCTCACAGTTCATCTACTTGACACACTGTTGACTTGACATTACATACACTGATTACACTCCAGTATTTTCAATAAAACATCCTCAGTCAGACATAAATTTTACCATACACATCTAGTGTCCCAGTGACATGTTTGCAAACATGCAAAATACAACCAAAGTCATTCCTTTGTACATTTGTAAATATTAAACATACAAAAAAGAAGAAATTTTCAGACAAGCCATATTTTCAGTCATTTACAGAGTGACTATTTGCAGGTGTGCAATCTTGTCAATTCATCAAGACCTTTAATCTGGTACATTATATTGGCTAAGTATAATATAGTTTATAAGGACACCCAAATGGTGTCATCATAAAAGTGAAGTACAATTTGAAATATCACCTCTTCACTTTTACAACGTAGAGAGAATTAAATATACCTTATAAGCAATATATATCTATGTGTCCACAAAATCTTGTGTAAATAACATTTTGTACAGTTAAAGCCATTTACATTCATGGTTACTTAACTGAAGATAAATAGGTTGATTAATAAATACTGCATTAACCAAATAACTCATCCAAACAGATCATATGTTTGAGTTGTTAAAGAAGGGGAAGTAAAACAACACCACCCCCTCATTTGTGGGGATGGAAACTTAAGAGATCATCAAAAATGATTTTACCACATACACCAACTGTACCAACAACAAAGAACACAACAGAAAAATTACTAACTCACCTTTAAAATATTCAAAAATCAAGCAGGGTGCATATACTGTGAAATATTTACATATGGTGTGACCCAGAACTTGAATTTTGAGTAATTTCCCGTTGTCTCATGTCAGCTCAATCACAGCTCTTTGTGTAAGCTATCTACTTAGCATGAATCAACTGGATCACCAGGCTTTATTCCAAGTTTTACCTTATACAGGATCTTTATATTTGGATACATGAGAAATTGCTACATAAAATAGCCATGAGAACAGTAGACTATGATATCAGTTTCCTAGATGAGGTAGTAAACCATTAGATTTGCTACAATAGACAGAGAAGGGCATTGACATGTTTTCTGTTCGTAAGCCCAAAATGCCTATTCTGGCACAAATGACCAAAAACTGACTACACTAAAATAAGCCTGATAATATGTTTCACAGACTAACTCAGCTTTATGTAATAAATGATAGATCTTACTTAAAACTTTGCTCTGAAGGAGAGAGCAGAGTATGACCTATAAGTAATGCTGGTCGATTGTCAATGCAAAAACAACCCAATTAGTGAATCAGAATGAGTATTTTTACTTCATAATCCAAGTCAACTTGCAGTTAATGCTTCATTTTACGCTTGCAATCTAGACAAACATATTTTGTGAGTTAGTAAAATGACATACAATTAAAAGTATACCAATGAATAACCTATTTCAAATAATGAATATTTTAACTGGAGTATCTATGGCAAATGAGATAAAGCCATCAAATACATCTAAAGCACAGCTGCATTTGGGGTGGTTTCCATTATAGCTTGAAAGTGGCAGTGTACATACTAAACTAATAGTGTTAAACAAGTGAAGCCCTACATGACAGCCCGATACGTTTAACATCTAACATAAAATAAACTTGTTCTATTGTTACTGTGCTATTAACATACATGTAAGCAGGTCCCTGACATTTTTTGGGATTTTACTGTAGAACCAACTCTTACTTGAAATCTGTGTTTACAATCTAGGTGTATTGTACTTTATCTCTGCAAATATAATATATGAGGTGCCTACTTATAGTTGAGGTATCATTTCCTCTGTATTTAAAATATCCATCTAATTTATCTGATAACACAAAAGCAACATTGTGTGCTATCTAAAAGCCTGCAAGAGCTGCAAAAAGAATATATAAAAATTTGCTAGAGTTGTGTATCGACCTGATAAAAGGATAATGTGTGCACAATCCCATATTCTGGAATGTCCTGAGGTAAAACTGTTGATAATGCAGGTGACGTTTATAAACAGTCATTTTTACAAGCCAGATGCAATGCATTTCTGTTTAAGTCATTGCAAGACTATAACTGTTTGATGCAGACTTTTGCATAAGCACAAGATTGATTTTTCCCCCCAGCAGCCATTCTCAAAAATACCACAATGGACTGTAAAGAGAAGGATCAAGAATTATTCAAATCATCAAATAAGAGGTTAGCTGGTATACAATTTACTGGCTGCTATGGGTCAAAACACGTTTGAAGATGCTGACATCACCACTGTAGAATGTTAGCATCACAAGCCAGATGAGTCTTGCAAGTTACTGTGATCAATATATGAGACTTCACTGGCTTGCAAGGCTAACAATCAAAATAATCATCAAAATACTGAATTGAATATAATGCAATGACCCTATGTATTAGTTATAGCTTGGTTGGCCACTATTAACCTGGATTAATTAATCTTTATCAAGAGCCATTAGAAAAGCAAGACCAGTTTCAAAGGAGCTTATATGTTATAATATCGTACTCCAATCCAATCTATACGTGCATGGGGGGAAAAATAACAAAATAAATGGTGGAATTTTTGCATCGGTCTGATGAATAATAATAATAAAAAAATCTAATGCTTCCTGAATGAACATTACCCCTTGTCTCATGTATTATTAAAAGATATCCCTGGGGCAGTTGTGCCCATTACCTGAAATTTGTGAGTATTTATGACAAACCATAAACCACAAGGATTTAAGGCTTACACTGGCACTGAAAACACTTTGATACTGGTTAAGGTCGGTTGTGAAGACACCTGATAGTAGAGTGCACATATTTGTCAGTAAAAGCATGACACTGTAAATTGTTATCTCAAAGGGGTATTTAAGGATGACGGTTCCCCCATTCAGAGATGACTGGATATGATGAGGCACTGATACAGGTAAGAATATCTGAAGGTGAGGTATGTTCATGTGTATAGAATCTATTATCTGAGAGAGATTTTCTTTCACTGACAAATACTGCACTCTAACCTGAACTTATCCTGAGGTGTGATGAAGGCTATGACAGAAAATGATCACTTTTTAAATGCTGCAGCAAAATTACATCACATTTATGGGTAGAAATAATTCATTATGCTTCTAAATATTAGCTCTCTGATTTGGACTGAAAGGGGAGGTGAAACTCTGGACAAGAGACGATGTTATTCCAACAAACTAAACTAAAATAAAATAAATAAAATAATTTTGGATATAAAGGTGCTGGAACATACAGTTTATCCTTGCATCTATGTTTTCTTGGAGCTGTGTGGACCATTTCAATCTCAGCAGTGCATTTGCAAAACAGTGACAGGAGCTTTCCATGTCATCCATGAAAGGGAACTTGCACTGACCTAATATCTACAGGGCTCAACATGCACAACTGCATGCAGCATATTAATTTACAGTACTGTGACCAAGTGCTTTTAAAGAAAATAAATTAAATAAATAAAAAAATCTAATGATAATAGTACTGATAGAGGACAGTAAGGGGCGCCACTTGCCAAGACATGATTCCATGTGGCTTTGATTGTTAAAAAGGCATTTATAGATGCCAAGTACAGCCATTTCCAATCCATAGATAAAAGCAAAAACTGAGTTTACTGTTAAAAATTTCACAATAGAATGTATCAACATTAAAGCAAGTGACCTTTTTGTGGGCAATGTGTAGTGCAACGGGACACTTACAGTGTTGAAGACAGGCGGCCACTTACAGTAGTCAAAAATGTCTTTTAATTAATTACTATTATTAATGACCACATAACCAGGTCAAATAAAGTTACTAATTAATAAGTGCTTTTTTTAATTAATTGTTATGCACAATTAGTTATGATGGAAAAACAACTCTGCCACTGACACTGTCTGGCAAATGCAACATTTATCTTATTATCAGTATTACTACTGCACTGTGTGATATTGTTACTTTACTCATCTGGTGAGAGGCCGGCATTTAACAACCCGCTCTCATTTTCTGTGGATCCACACTCTCCTTTCTCAGACAGATTGTGCTGGGAGTTTTGGGGTCCTCTGCTCTCGGGGGACTGTGAAACATCCTGTTCCTCTACCTGGCTTATCAGCCTCAGTTTCTTTTTTGGAGGATGTTTTAAGGTCCCCAGTCGCTCTTTAACCTTGTATTCCAGAGTGCTGTGTGGAATTCCATAGATTGACTGGGCTTTGGACACACTCATTTTCCCGCCCATCACCACCACAATAGCTTCTTCCAGCAGCTCAGTGTTATACTGCCGGTAACGCCCTCTTTTCTTCCTTGGCTGTTTGTTTCCCAGCTCTGACTCTGAATCCAAGTTAGCATAGTTTCCCCCTAAGGTTTGGTGGTCTGTGTCGTAAGCCCAGTATTCCTTCTCTGCACCTGAGGCATCAAGTCCTTCAGTGCTCCCTTTACGGCTGTGCTTGGGTAGAATAGAACGTAGCCTTTTCCCCAGACCGTTCTCACAGAGTGAGCCGGCATACTCAGAGGACAGGGAACCCCAAGACTGGTCCATTCCTGTGGATAAACCTCGCACCTGAGGAATCTTGAGGTCAAAAGATGTTGAACGGGAAAGGGAGAGGCCCTGGTCTCTGCGAGCCTCGCGGAAGGTTTCTTTACCAGAGGACAGTGACTTTGACAAAAGTCCAGCAGCTTCCAACAGCCTGGGTAAGTCTTTAAGGTGCTCACTAGCCTCACTGTTGGTTCTGAGTTTGAGCAGAGCCCCAAAATGAGTTTTGGAATTCCAGGATGCAGATCCATTTCTGAAGAGGTCAGTGGATCTGGAGCTGTGGTTTTGGCTGGGAGGTGACTCTGGGTCGCTCTCCTGGGCCAGACCAACCTCCTCTTTGATGTGCAGCGAGTATGCAAGAGGCTGGGAAGGCTTATAATCGGTGGAGTGGCCGATATTCTCCCTCCTCCTCCCATCCTGTAGGCTCCTCATAAACAGCCCGACCTGTCCGTCCGCTCTCAAGGATCGCCTGATTGGATGGAAGGAAATTGGGTGTAAGCAGAGCTTGCACAGTGCCTTTTTTCTCTTTTCTAAAAGGAGGATGGGTTGGGGAGGGGAGGATGTTGGCCACTCCTTTATTATATGACCTTGCTTTGGTAACATCACTATCCTTTTGAACAAATGTCTCTGCGTGGTTGTGTGTGTTGCTTTTAAGAACAAAAAGGCTCAAGTTTGACAATTTATTTATTTGTTTGTTTTGATGACTCTGTTTACAAATTGTGCATCAACATAAGAGAAAACAAACAAAAGTAAAATCAAGGGTTAAGAAACAAAATAAAATGAAATCAAAGAAAAGGGTACTGGAACACATAGCAATCTAAGTATTTCAATGGCTCAAAAGAAAATAAAAGAAAAAGGCGAAACAAAACAAAACAAAAAAAACAAGCATAGCCAGAAGAGGGAGGGGATATTTGTCACTGCAGCAAAGAAGTCTGTCGTGTAGCAGCAGAGGAGGGCACAATGACTATGTGTACCAAAATGACTAATGCAAGTATGGCCCATGGCCCTCTGTGTGTGACGTTACCACTGAACAAGCACAGCAATAAAAGAGTAAGCCAGCAGAAATGGGTTGTTTGGTTTGCCATATTCAAAACTTGCCCACCGTTATGAAAAGCAGCCAATGCAAATTTGACATTAAAGCTAAGTGAACAGGGATGTTCTAGTTCATTATCTTTCACTATTGTGGTTGATGTCTGACTGATAAATTGACTAGTGTTCACGTGAAGTTAGAATATTGAACAAGAACAACAACAACAAATAATAGCAGACACTTCATCTGTGGGAAAAACATATTCAAAAGAAGTATTTACTTATGAGTCTTAATAACTGAGTTCTGTGTTTTTCCCTAGCCCTGTGATACCTCAGATTGTCATCTAGACACTTGCCACTTACAAGCTGGAGATAGGGAGCATGTAAATATTAAATTCTGCGTCTATGGCCCAAATGCAGTGCAGATCAAAATCACAGGCAGCTTTTTCTGCTAGGAATGATCATCACTTTAGATCATATCAACTCCCAAAGCAGCGAAAGAAGCTGTAGCAAAGCAACTGGCGCTTAATTAATCCAAATTAAAATTGAATTACAGACGTCCAATTTCAAATGCACTAACACCCAGGGCATAGAATAACGATATCAAGAGGCTTCGCCCTCAAGGAAAACAGAATCAATCTACAAATAGACTCAAATACTTTTTAGATGAAAAAAAAGTTGATTCAAAGGTTTGATTCAAATAAAGATCAGAGTAAAATGGGAGTTGTTTGTACAGAAAATGTAATTACACTGGGAATGCAACCCTGTGGTTTGCCTGAATTTAATTTCTGGAAAATGCCTTATCATTTTAAATGACTGACAGCATCATTTCACATGCTCTGAGAAAAAATTAAGGACCATGAAGAAAACCTAATGTTGACAAAAAGCATGCACGAAGTGGAAACTATTTATATTGCAAGCCAGTTAATGGAGATACTGGAAATGCTATTTTTTTTAAAGTGAGAGAACTATCATGCTATCTCTCCTCGTTTGGAGAGGTAAATCACAAACACTGTAACAACTATGAAAGTATAACATTTAACACCTCTACTACTGAATGACTCCATCACTGGGAATCTCTTCAGTCACTGAGGCAACTCCTTAAAAGAAAATGTGCACAGTTATATTTATCTACTGCAGAAGTGCATGTCTTCAGTTCTAAAGGAGCGCTTTCCTCTGGTCTCAGTTATCCTGGAATCTGTTACATTGATCTACAGTTAAACACTATAGACCTGTGGAATTTACAGTTCGATTTATACAGGATGGTTCCTTCTTTAAGAAATGAAAGACGTTATTGACCTACTAGCACACAATTTTGCACTAGGACACGGAGGTGTTCAAGGACCAGAGAGCACAAAGAGAGAGAGAAATTTATCTTACCCTTTGAGTGTGGATGTGGTTGGAGAAAGGTAGGGACTGTGGACTGGCAGGCTTCTGCTGTAGCGGTTCTTTTTGAGAGATAAGTCGAGGACTCCCTCTGTTTGAAAAAGAAAACACAGGTAATGAGCCAGTGAACTGAAATTTTAAGTTCAGGCTGCACTACTGACAGTGTGCTGGTTCAGTCTTGAATGAGCTGCTCTGTTAAGGATGTGTGAAACTTCACAATACCTTGTTCACTGGGCTCAGCCGGGGGTTTCTTGATGGTGAGGTCAAGAGGAGCATCCTGGTCAGCCATGAGGAGCTTGCTGAGGACGGGGTTCTGGTTGTGTGC
The DNA here is from genome assembly GCA_900302535.1 of Neoniphon sammara. Taxonomy (NCBI): domain Eukaryota; kingdom Metazoa; phylum Chordata; class Actinopteri; order Holocentriformes; family Holocentridae; genus Neoniphon; species Neoniphon sammara. The sequence continues at coordinate 7,434 of OMKZ01020561.1, read as the reverse complement.
AGTGGCAGCAGGGCTGGTAGAGGGAGGAGCTCCTGAGAACGAGGGCGGGCGCGGCAGGCTTTGGTCAGAGCAAGGCTGGGGATCTGAGTGGCTATCCTGAGAGGAGCTGGTTTTTGAGGTATATTCGGCAGCAAACTGGCGGATCATTCTCTGCATGATCTCTCGAGCCACTACTGGAATGTGTGGATCTGAGAAGCTTGGCACATCTGAGTAAGAAAAAACACCATATTATTATTATTATTTTTTTTCTTCAGTGAGTTCCACTAGTACCAATGACTAACATCTTGCTTGATGCTTTGGCTCCATTGTCTTATTACTTAGCTATAATAACAGTGACTGAGCTTTAATTGAAGACTGTGACTGGTGTAATTTGAAGAAATTTTCATCTCTATTCAAAGAACAAAAGCCCTTTTGGTACACTACCCCATCCAAAACATCTTTACTCTGACATATTATATCTAGTGAAGCCGTCATCTTTTATAGGTCATCAAAACTTTTTTAAGTGTACAGTGACACTAACATTGTCATTTCAATCATTTTGCATTTCTGATTATTTATCAGTAATTATGATTTGCTGTTCACTACTCTGTGTCAGTACACAGTGAATGGTTGAGATCAAAGAGAACAACTAAGCGTGAGTTTGAGTTGATTTGAGCAACAGAGCTTCAAAACTGGCATGAGCACCTATAGCAGTTTTTACTCCCCATTAATCTTCCAATATGGCTGAAAAGATAAAAAAAAGAATATGCTGAATTAAATTTTGACAGGAAAAAATAATGATGCAAGCAATGAGAAAAGCTCTGTGGTTTTTGCCTTGATGACTCAAAGCTTGCTGTTTTGCTTGTTTGTTTTTTTTCTCTCTGTTGTGTTTCCCAATCATGCACTTTATCAGTCCAAATTCCCAGCATTTCACTGAGTGTAAATTTGTTATGGACCCTAAAATTTACACCAGTAGTTTGCACTTCATCATGTATTATTGTGTTATTAAAATCCAATGTAATTACAGAAGAAAGGCACAACACTCACATATCACACTCCAAAACAACAGGGCTCCCCATGTTTTACCAAGCCTGCCACTTTTTAATAACAATTTTATAACACAGCTATGACACTTTCAAGTCAGGCTGACAACACTTTCTTCACATTTTAATAAAACACTCTATAGTTATCAGTGTCATAACAGTAAGAGTCAATGACACATGAGATCCTTTTCCAGAGTCATTCCTGACACAGCGACTCACCTTTTCTGCAGAGGACTGCATTGAGAAATTCCTCAGCTTGCTTCTCTAGTCTGTTGATTTTGGTCTGATCTTTAACCAGGAGAGGCTTGGGTGTATCTTCAAGGCCCTGGTTGCTCAAGCCAACTAAGTGTTCCTGTTAAATACCAAAACACAAACAAGTTTTCAAACTCAAATCGTGCACTAATGAACTGAGCAAACTGCACGTGAAGAAGAAAGACTGTTGCTTTTTAAAAAAAAAAAAAAAAAGAAAAGAAAAGAAAAAAGAAAAAAAAGTCTTGCTTAAAAGGGTTCTAAAATGTTTTGGATTAGTCACACAAGGCTGTGTGTTAGGCCTATAATTTGGTGAGCAAATAAGATGAAAAAGAAAAGCTTATCTTGCCTCAGCAGGGAAATACTTTGATGGAGATAAATCTGGATTTAAATATGATCAGTCAGAGCAGCTTGACTCCTGAATGATGTGCAAACTGTACTCCATTTCACTTCTTTGACCATCTTATTGCACTTAGTTCAATTTGTATTGG
>OMKZ01020560.1:0-44969 GCA_900302535.1 Neoniphon sammara | reverse complement strand
AATCAGGATATTGGCCCCAATTTTTGATTGACTTTTTATTCTTCATCCCTCATGAAAAAGTCTATATTCACAGAAAAAAGTGGACAGACCCCAGAATTGGCTCGAGTTGATTGGCTGGAAAGCGTTTTGGCTGAAGAAGTGAGCGTAACCGTTTTGCTGAATCATTTCTTACTTCTACGGTTACATTGGGACATGTGTCTTAAAACACACAAAACACTTTTATTGTTACTTTTTGTTCCTGATTCTTTTAAAGCCAACAATGAACATTAAAAAAATGGACTTTCATTTTCAAAAGTCTGAAAGGACATTAAATCATGATATTGCCTTGCAGGAAGTTTGTGTCCATGCCCCTTCCCTCCCCTCCCCTACTTGTATTCCCTTTATTTGTGGTTTCTCATAGTTGCTTAGGGACTTGCTTGTAAATAAATGCATATGGTTAGAGCTTCATATTCATTTTTTTCAGTGGTGGAGAAAAGAATCCACAGGAAGGAAGGAAACAGTTTTGTAACGTTCAAAATGTATGCCTAGAATTTCTAGAGGTAGATAAATTGTGTTTTTTTTAAAACTGATATCATAACTTCCTATGTTTTCTTCTGAACTTGCCCGATAGAATTTGGTTTGGCTTACCTTAAGAGCCATAGCAGTTTGTTCTCTGATGTTCTTTGTATTTATAACTTTTACGTTTGTTCCGTTTCAATAAAACTCAGTTGAGCATCAGTCAATTGTCAGATACCTCAAATTCAATGTTGTCATTCAATATTTGATTTGATTTCTACCTCAATTTTCACATTTGGATGAAGATCATCTTTTACCAGTCAAATTTTTTTGCCTCAAAGGATAAGCAAAGACTCACTGAAATTGTGCAATCAGACAACTGGACCAGAGAAGTCTTAATGGTGTTTGGGTGATAGAATGATTAAACAGGATTTTAACCCTTTTGTTTTCCAGTGCATGTTACACTAGACTGCAGTCATTCCTTGCACTCATAATTCATGCATTGAATATTACAGCAATGCCACGAACTGTGAAAGAATTGTCACTTAAAATACTGTGGGAGCTACATTCAGTTAAACAGCAACTTTGACTGTTGAATGGATTTGTACAGAAGGCCCAAATCATCGCTACTCAAACCACAGAAGAGTTGAACAGTCATTTCTAATTCCAAAATCTGCACAGCTTCTCAACCACGGTTTCTCTCCTTTTGAAGACGCAAAGGATTTGACCATCCAAAGGGTTAAAATTCTTTAAGTTCACGATTGTGCTTTTCCTCTAGCAATTACTCCTCTGTCGCAAGTTTTTTGTTTTTTTTTCATAGCTGAGTGCTTTGAGAATCTGGTAATCTTTGCCTTTTGGTACCATGATATCATTGTATTTTGTTTGATGTCTCTGTCCTCTTATTCCAACCTGCCTAGGTGGAGAAGCATTGAGAGCGGCACCGCTAGAGTGAGGAACTCACCTGAACGGTACTCAAGGGTGAGCTAGCCTTGCACAGAGTACTGTCTCCTCACCTGCAGCTAATTGTAATCACTGGAGAAACTGTAGTCATATATACACTTTTTTTCTACTAATATACTGCACTATGAATCATAGATTTTTATTTAGTGGGGCTCGGATTTTTTTTTCAGGTCATGAAGAATACCAGTTTACTTCAATTGACTGTGAAGAATCAGTCTAAATATCGTGTTGCTCGGATGTTTTGGGGGTTTAGTGAACATAAATGAACTGTGCCAATTGACCAGCCATGCACTATACCTAGTGGATAAATGTCTGTTTCATTAGGTTGGATTGAACAACCAAAAGACAGACAGTCAAGGATTGGTAAGAGCTGTCAAGCCAAAACCCTGCAAGCAACTGTTACTTGTGTTAGCCCACTGCGCCAAAATCATGTCAGCTGTCTCCATGACACATTCCATGAGAAGGGGGTGGTTGGGTGGACATTTCCCCTTTTACACCACTAGGTGTAGCAATTTTGTACAAGCACAACTAGTAGTCCTTTGTTCTGTCATTATTTGACATCGTATTTATTGGTCATTTCCAGAGTTTGAAAGGACTTGCCTGAATGGGTTATAATTACAGGAAGTGTTTTTAACAAAATTATTCAAATTGCAGTGGGGTCACTGAATTAAATGTTGCCAGAATTGGCAGATGTTGGAACAATGGATGTGCCTTGAAACTGATGTTTTTACTCTTTATGACCACATGATGGCAGTAGGTGGCTTACCATAAGGTTTATTTATTTTTGGTTTGCAGAGGTAAGACACTGATGTAGGGACTCAGGTATCATTGCTGAAAAAGCTGATTCTGTAAAATTAAAAACATTTAGGTTTGTATTGAAGAAATTCTTTCCTTAAAATGCCATTACACACCTGGAAGTCTTTGAATAGCCTCTCAATTAGAATTGTTTCTTTATATGTTGCCTCTTGTCACCAGGCAGTAAAGGAGCTGCCCTCCATCCATGTGAATGAAACAAAGAATTCACACGAATGGAAAGGACTTATTGGTAAGATGTTCATTATCTGAACTAATGTTTAGAAAAGACGCCTCTTTAATTGTATTAATAATTATTTGTCTGTTTGAAATGTGGTGTTTGTCAAAATTGTATCTTCATGACCCCTTTACTTTGCAGAGCATACAAGTTCTGTTGTTAAAGTCACATGAAGCAGAAGCTTACAAAAAGTAGGATCAGATGTAATCAACATTTTTAATATGCCCTTTTTTGTGTGGCCCTTTTCTAGTTCTCAGTCATGAGACTGCTGTCCAAAAGATGCAAGTCTGGTCCATCGCAGGGTTTGACTTCCCTCAGAATGGACGGCTGACAGAGGGCCTGTTCCTCCTCATAGTGGTACTCATTGGTGCACTAGCTGGCTGCCTTGTTTGTAAATCAGAGCAGAAGGTATGGGTGAGAAATTGTGATTTGGTGCAATTAGATTGGTATTTGTAAATTAATTGCTTTGTGATAATTTTTGTAATTTCTTAGTCTCGTCAACGTAGACTAGTGGAATTTAAATTGATCTTGACCTTTTCATCGCAGGCTGTTTTAACATTAAGTTGAAAGTAAAGAGGCATTTGCCATGTGAAGTTAAACAAACATAAAAGCATAGCCAAACTGAATATTTGCAGTTGTGAAAAAGCTACTGCATTTCCAAGCAGGTCTCCAGAATGATTTTATTATTGCTTGCTTGGTACACCTACACTGCACTTTGTACCTGTATAGTACTTTGGCAGTTGCAAGAAAATAAATGTCACTATTTTTGTTCTTGTTGTGATTATTTTTAGCACTGATGTAGATGTTAATCCTGTTGTCACAACTGCAGAAGCAGTAGGAGAAAGCAGCCTTGTTGGTTCAGCAGCAGGCCGCTGTCCTGATAAAGCCTCTTGGTGCAGCTGATGGAAGTGACATGACCCAGAAGCTGCAGGCTAAAGAGGCTCAGAGCTCCACCCATCTGCATCCATAACCAGCTGCAGTGGTACCAAGATGCATCGGGACAACCTTTTAAATGCCAATCACTGAGGAATACTGTTGACCTTCAGAGAAATTATCTGTTGCTTTTTATTGTTTAATACCTTTTTATCAAAGTAAAGCATTTGTGTATATATATAAAATGTTTATTTACCGATGTGTTATTGAAATTTTTTGCTTTATTCTTGACTAGGTTAAGTGACTGTCCAAGGCACCTTTTTTCCATGATAGCAAAGAATTTTAATAAATTTAAATTAAAAAAATGCTTAACTCTCCCCCTTAACGCTTGGCAGTGTCGGTGTTCGCTGAATATCAGAGTGACTGGCATTGCTACTCAGGGGAGTTGGAAATTGGATGTGCAGCCCCTGTGAATTATTGCCATGTCAGGTTTGAACTGATGATCAAAGCGGCATTACTATATCCTCCGTGGACTGTGCACCACGTGGTCCAAGTATTTGGTGTAGTCAACTCCATCTACATCACCATTATGACAATGATAAAATATAATAATACATCCTAAAAAAATTTTAAAAAAAAAGGGGCATTGAAACTCCCGGAATTACATTTTGAGGGGGGGAGAAACAATGAACTTGAAGTTTGCAAAAATGTGACCCCACCCCTTCCAAAATGCTAAAATTAATTGGACAATTCGGTCTCTCAGCTGTTGAGCGGGCTGTTTGAAATTGGCAGACGGAAATTATTAGCTAATGCCATGAACTGGGAAGATGCCCACATCATGCCTGCACGCTGCCCTGCAAGATTTCGATCAGCTGCTGACGCTGGTCCGTATCAGGGATTGGTCCGTAGGATATATGGGTCGGTTCCTGGTCCTGTTAAACATGGCGACACATTTCTGTCAAATCGTACACGAACAGTGGTGAAATGACGACTTATAAATTCAAACGCTGTTGTGTAAAAATAAGAATTCATCTAATGAGAAAATCCATAATCAAATCTCACCGCAAATGCACTACCTACTGAACTACGCGTGGCACGTTTATGTACCGTTCCTTTCAGCTTCGAAGTGTTTGCAGCTCTTATTAAATACCAAAATGTAACAAATCGGGGGTGGGGGTTATTTAAATTTACTGTGTGTAAACAAATTTTTGCCTTATGTGCAAGCAACTGTTAGCAATTAGCAACATATTACAGCTGTTTGTTTAACGTTGGGTATGATATCTGGAGAAAAGTCTAGTCTACTTACTCTGGGTAAAGAGCACTGATTATGCTATTTTTCAAGCCATAAAAGGCATTTTATCATAACCTATAAAAAAAATACCCTTTTTTAAAATTAAATCTATGATGCCTGTGAATTTGTGTATGATTGCGTATGTTATGTTTCTCAAAGTAAACAGTGAGTCCCATGCAGAAATATTAAGATTTATTCGTGGATGTTTGCTTTCCGCATTAAACGAGTTGTAAGATCACGTGCTACTACTACGTCACATGTAAACCTCGGTCAAGATGGCGGCCGCCGGAGGAGAGCCCTCTGTTCAGAGTTGTTCAGATGATCTATTTCAAAGCTTCTACACGGAGGTACGATAAATTATGTGGAGAAGAAATGTAAGAAAGTCGCAGCTGTTCGTGGCATGACTGCTGATCGGCCGTTTTCACGTTTTCACCTGTGAGGCCTCGCAGACTCGAGCATCAGCTAACGACGAGAAGCTAGCTAACTGCAGAATGAGGATAAAAGATGTTTGAGCAGCTTCATATATCTTCCTTGCTACCAACAAAGATCGTTTATGCTGTATCCTCAAAGTTTCCACATCTGAATAATGAGCCAGTGCGATTTCTCTTCGACATGTCACCGCCAGAATCACGATTGGCTGAATATTTATCATTTAAGCAGGTGCTTTTGTCCCACTGTTTACTATTTGGCAGCTGGTACGAGCTACCTAGCTGCGTCTTAATTGACTAATCACATCAAATGACCACCAAGGTCAGATGTAACCACAGGTCTAAAAGGAACAGAGGTACTCAGTCTGTTGTAGTCTATTCTAGTTACCAGGATTCACAGAGTATTGGCTGCCTGTGTACATTGGTTGAAGGTGCTTAAGATTATTCTGTCTTTGTTGTGGCTTACAGGTGAAGCAGATTGAGAAGCGGGACTCTGTGTTAACCTCAAAGCAACAGATAGATAGACTGCTCAGACCCGGGGCGTCCTACTTCAACCTGAACCCCTTTGAGGTAACTGAGACATTACTGATCATCTAATTATGCACACCACATTATCTAGCTTTCGCACTATTTTTGCTACCATTGCCATAAAAGCAATTGGATTTCAGGGTACTAATAATCATATATTGCAAAGTGCTGCATATTTAGGATAACCTTAACAATGTGGATCATACTATTTCCAGGTGCTGCAAATTGATCCAGATGCAACAGATGAGGAATTGAAGAAAAGATTCCGAGCAGTAAGCAAGACATGTTAAAGTACATATGTATAGAGCAAAACACATTGTGTTCTTCTGTTTGAATGCAGATGCATTTGTGTTATTTCTAGTCTCATGTCTCTTTTATCTCTTTAGTTATCCATCTTAGTCCATCCAGACAAAAACCAGGATGACCCAGACAGAGCACAGCAAGCCTTTGAAGGTAAGATGCTCATATTTACATCCAAATGACCCTGATTACAGAGACAAATCACAATGAAAATCCTGCACACTGACATTGTGGTGCAGTCGTGTGTTTATTGTTGCTTTTGCACATGCGATCAGTATATCAAAGAGGATAGACATGTAGGTTTGATATCTTCTTGTGTTCTACAGCTGTGGACAAGGCATACAAACTCTTGTTGGATGCAGAACAGAAGAAGAGAGCCGTAGATGTGATCAGTGCAGGAAAAGAGTACGTGGAGCATATGGTGAGTGGCTACCCAGGTTCTCTTACCTTAGAAATGTCTCAGTGATTTTACTCCATGTTATGAGCATTAGATGTTTGGTATCACTTTATCTTCTGTTAATCTGCATCCAACAGATGAAAGAGAAAAGGAAACAGCTCAAGAAGGACGGGAAGCCCATGATTGTGGAGGAGGATGACCCTGAAGTGGTAAGGCTGTATCACAGAAATTGAAAAATTGATCACCTGTTTGTTTTTAGGTTCTTTATTATGGTCTTTATTCTAGATTTCATGATAGTCAAGATAAGAGTCATAGTTTAGATAAGATAAGTTATTTCATGCTTTTTATTTTACACTGGTGATTTGATAAAACAGTTGGCTTTTTTTGTTTTGATATTCAGCTAACTTTATAAATCAGAAATCTGATTTTGACGTAGCTGTGAGCACAACATATTTATAATTGAGGTCCCTGACAAATAAACGTATTTTTAAAGGAGCTGTAAAGCAGACAGACCCCCAATTTTGAATCACTTTTACATTCAGGTCTATTACCACAGGGAATATAGAGTATATACTTACTGCTTTGGCTTTTTCCAGTTCAAGCAAGCAGTGTACAAGCAGACCATGAAGCTGTTTGCAGAGCTTGAGATCAAGAGGAAGGAAAGGGAAGCAAAGGAGATGCATGAAAGGTAAAGGCTATTGACTGATTTTGCACAAAGAAGTTGCACTTGTCTTTAAGGCTATTCACCAATTCATCAAGTCTTAATTGGATTTAGTTGGTAAAACCAATATGGGATTATGGACTTGACATGGATTCATTTGGTCTATGTAATAGAAGTGCAGGTGTTATTAATATTTTGTAAACACAGCAGAGCACTGTCAAGACAACACACAGGCTCATTAAATGTCCCAGTCCACAAATTTGTCATATTTAGTTGGATTGCCAATGTATTGATTAGCTAATATAGTACTATCATGAGCACAGCATGAAATAGTTAAAAATGCAACATTGCATATGTCATGGATTCATTATTCCTCTTATTTCCTCCAGGAAAAGAGCAAGAGAAGAAGAAATTGAAACAGCAGAGAGAGCAAAGCGAGAGAGAGAATGGCAGAAAAACTTTGAGGTGCGTTCTTGCATGATTCTTGTGACTGATTATGGTTTCATGTTTTTGGCCATCCCTGAGACCCTTTATTCTCTCTCTCTCTCTAGGAAACAAGAGATGGTCGTGTAGATAGTTGGAGGAACTTCCAGGCTAAAGGCAAAAGTAAAAAGGAGAAGAAAAACAGGTCCTTCCTCAAGCCCCCCAAAGTCAAGATGGAACAGAGGGAATAATGCGATGGTGACATGGGACTTCACAAGATTACAACTCAACATTTTCAACTCCCTGAATGCAGTGTATCCCTAGTCCATTGTCTGCAGCCAGATGTCTAGTCATTACACAGCTGTAAGGCTGCTTGTCATAAAACGACGTCCGCAGTCCAACCCTGGGAAATGTAGTTTTGTGCTCCGTTTTCTAATGTACATATTTGTGATCTTGATCCCCAAAAAATGCTTTCCTCAGTTGATAAAGATTTATCTTCCATTTCTGTAACTGACATGTCTTTTTTTTTTTTTTTACTTAATAAAGCTTGTTCATGACAAGCCTATGATGTGGTCCACCAAGCTGAGTCTTGAATTTGCATCATCACTCACTTTTTTTTGCTCTACCATGGCGCACACAGTTTGATGCAAGAAAAGAGATTATTCTTGACACGCTGCCAGTTACAAAATCCTCTGTTGCAGTTGTACTCAGCCCACTGTTTGAATTCAGGTATTTTAATTAGAGTCCTATGCCCCTCGGTATTGCATGTCAGTGTATTGTTTTTAGTGCTGTCAATAAAAACACCAAATTGGTGTTTGTTACACTTTGTCTGTTTTGGAGAACTAGAATAAAGTCATTTAACTTGTTAATTTCACCTTAGCCTGTGTGCTTTGAATTTCAAATGGGTAATTGAAATGTCAGCGGCTCAGGAGTGTGAGCACTGGAAGGGTAAAACTAGACAAATTAAACAAGTCTCTTTCCCTGCATTCTGCTTAGTGCATGCTGGGAATGGCTCCGGTGCCCCACAATCCTGATGAGGAATAAGGGGTTATGACAAATGAAAAAAAAAATGGACAAGTCAAACACATTTCAGTACAGCATATTTTTACTGAACAATTTTACAATCTTCATTCATACATTTGATAAAAATATTGTACTCTTCTTTTGGCAAGAGTCAAGAAGACATACAAATTGTGCAACTTTAAATAAAATTTTAAATCTGCTAAACATAGCTGTTGGTCATTCCAGGAACAAGCAATATGTTCTTACTTTTAACATTCATTTCTAGAAAAAAAAATGTAATCCACGAGTATATTTTTTGTCCCTTGTATTTTTAACAACAAAGGCATGAACTTCAGCTTTAAGTTGGGATCACCATCCCGCTATAAGTCCTTTCTTTCTCCAAAAGTCCAGTTATCTCCCATTGATTTTCTCTTAAACAGCAGGTAGTTTGTTCTTTGAATGTTAAATCTCACATAACTTTACATGGATCTCCTCCACCAGCAGCAGGAGCAGCAACGGCCGAAGGCCCCTGTGTGCCTCCCATCAGTCCGTCCAGACTTAGGCCCTGGAAGGCTCCAAAGAAGGAGTCATCCTTCACCGCAGCTGGTTTCCTCACAGTGGTTGTCTGCTGCAGAGGTCAATGACCAAAACAGTTAAAAACGTTTAAATAGTGACATACATAATGTTAAATTTTGTTCATTATGACTTGATTTGCTTTTCAGTTTCAGATTTATTTCATCTATATAGCTCTTTAAAAGCAAACAGGTTTTGCAACAATATGCTTTCATAAGACAAAAGGATAATCAATATTCCAATATCAAAATTACACACACATACATATATATGTATATGTGCACACATACAAGCATAAAGTAATACATGTGCATAACAGATGTGGAATTAAAACACAATGCAGCCTGTCTTTCCTTGCACATAGTCATTCCCTCACCCTGGGCAGACAGTGCTGGCTCCTGAAGTGCGTCCGTCGAACAGACCTTTCAGCGTTCTTCTTGGCCAGCACAGCTTGCTGTCGCTTCCTATGGCAAACAGAGAGCGACATGAGGCACAGCACATGGTCAAGCAGCTTATACACTTGAGGTACACGTTTTTCCTGAGACCAGTACAAAGATTAAGCCACCACCAAATCTTTCAGGATAAGACTATCAGCTGAATACCTAGCCTGATCATAATTAGAAGTTGTATTCCAAAGCAAGACTGTCAACATTCAAAAACATTGACACCAGCTCTTACAAATTAACAGTAAAAGAGAAAACACTTTTTGTACAATAGATCATTAACTAATCTTTGAAGTACAAATTGATAACACCTGAACAGACCGGATTCTCTATTAGAGGTAATAAATGCAATTAACATCAGTAACTGCAAATTTGGGAGGATGCATGTGTAGCATTTTGGAATAGAGATAATCAACAGCTGCCAGGTTTTGTCAGCCACTGTACCTCTCTCTCTTCAGCTCAGCCTGGTACACTCGAAGCCAGGAGTCTGGGGCTTTCTGGCTGTTGCAGGGGAGGCTCCTCCTCCTTCCGATGCTCTTCCTGCGGCCGAAGCTGTTCCTGCGGACGGACTGGCTCCTCTTGGCGGAGCTTTTTCCGGACACACAGCTGGTGAACTGCTTGAAGGGAGCGCCCAGAGACTTCACGGTATCCATTTCCAGAGCTGTCTTGTGCTGATGTGTATCAGGTAATCGGGTTGATGTGTATCAGGTGCCGCTTCCCAGGTTCTGTGACTGTGTTTAACATTAAACAGCATTACACATTCATGTCTTGACTCCATGTGAACCCAAGATAAAAGTCAGGGTCATCACTATTTAATTTACACTTGGACTGATTGATCAATCTGCAAATACAAGAACTAATTACGCCTGCTGAGTTTATCATCAACTTATATTAAGAGAATTAGTGGCTCATTTAGAAATTAAGTTAAGCTAATTTGTTAATTACAAAAAGGAAAAAAAAATCACAGCACGCACCTTCACAAGAAGTCGTGTACAAGTTCAGTTGCTCATCATCATTTGTCCAAGTGTTGAAGTGCAGCATCCAGTTGCAGCATTGCATGCAGTACTCCAGTGTGTGTACTTGTGTGCATCCCTCCTCTGTCGCTGTCTCCTCATGGGGATTTGACTTATGACTCCTTGCGGTCCTTAAGACAGATTAGCTGACGACATAAGCGTGGTTTATCTCGTTATCACAAGTGGCAATGCAAACAAACCTGCACAGGATAACAACAATTTGTTAACATGCCGACCACTGGGAAAACTCAGACTTACACTACATTCATCATATCACAGATGGGGGACAGACTGAAATGGATTGGCTTTGCTTTGTTCAATTATCACATTCTGTCAAATTTCACAGTTGCAAATACAATTCAGGAACAGCTGATTGTTTTTTTTTTGGCCATATGTCAGAGAGGAAGATAGACAGATGGAGGCAGACAGACTGGAAGCCAAGTTGCTCTTTTGCTTCAGTGACGTCAAGGATTTTGTCCTTACCCTAAACACAGACAGGCTGCTTCATTGACTGAAGTTAAGCACATGAGTCAAGCTGAATGATTCATTCACTCACTCATTCATTCAATGCCAATTTTGACTCAAATCCACATCTGCTGGAGATTAAAAAACCTAGGTCCACCTATAATGTGGCCTTGATTGAGTCCAATAATCTAGATGTTCAGCATGTTTTATTCCAAAATTATTACCTTCAACTGTATGATCAAAATTCATTAGGAAGTGTACAACAAAGATTAGAGAAATCACATTGTTCAGCTTGAAACACCATCTTTCTGAACTGACATTGCTGAAACGTAGTCGACTCAACCTCAACTGCAATACACTCAAGTTGACATGACCTGCAACATTATACTGTATCTACACTATATTTTACTTGTTTTGTGTGTCACATCTTTTTTTAGCTGTTTTTCTAGTTTTCCAAACAGCAGATGAATTGGGATAAAAAAAAGAACAGGGAAACATGAGGAAATTGAGTAAATGAGATGGAGTGACAAATTACCAACAGATGGGGAGGCCTGACTGCTGGCACACAGGGACACCTGCTGCAGCTGATCATCCGGTCTTTGTCATCCGTTTAGTCCCGCCCCAGCTGCGGCTTTGCCTTTCTGCACCGGGAGTCAGTGGTCAGGTGAGGAGTTCAGAGCAGAAAGGAAGGGAGGTTAACATCCAAACAGTGGGTTGCAAGTTTGAGGTTAAAATCTGACTAAAGCAAGACCAGTTTTGTAAGTAAAATTAATACGAAAATGACAAACTCCAGATATAACAGACTACAGGTCTGATTGTCTGAGCTGATTCCTGGATAATCTATCAATCAAGAAATGACAACCCTTGAAGACTTCTGAACTTGAGTGAAGACAAAACATTTAACTGTATTCAAAACGTTTTAGAGCTTTCAAGTTTAGATATAATTAAATAACTTTGCCCAGGTCTGGCAGGAACTTGCTTTCTCTGTTGTGTCATGCACATTAGACAAGTCTCTGACCTTTCTGACAATCAACAAGTGAGGTAAGAACAAAAGATGGACTTGGACACAGTGTCAATATTTAAATACAGAGCACCTCAGCTGTGCCAAAGCCCAAAACTGACACCGACAGCACCGTAAGACTTTGGCAAGGAGGACTTAACTTTAATTCTACACAATCATACATATATACAGGTTTATACGCTTTAATTTCATACAAAAACAAGTCCGGTACAGGTGGTGAGTAGTGGGGGGGTGGGGAGCCATGACCTGCTGCAACTCAAAATAAATATAAACAGGAGTTGTGTGTGTTTCACTGGTTACCAGCAAGAGCTGTGTGCTTTATCTCAATGGAGAGACGGCAGGTGTGACCATATCGCATGTGGAAAAAGGCAGTTTTATGTGGTATGTTAGGAAGTATGTGAGAATATTTCCATGACTGAGGAAGAACTACAACAAAAAAATATCACTGGGCAATACATGAATGTGTTACCCACACCACCCCCACCACACACACACACACACACACACAGACACATGCACGCACACACGCGCACACACACCCAAAAAAGCATTGCATAACGTAACAGAAACAGATATATCTATCAATAAGACAGGCTAATAGAGGCCTATATGTGTGGAGTGTCCATCACCATTATCTCATTGGCTAATAACAGGCCGAATGGATGGAGAGTTAAGGGTAACAATCTTTGTATAAGGGATGCTCATTTTATACAAAAAGGAAATGGAACATGTATGAATAATAATACGCAAAGAAAGTGCACATCACTTAACACATGGCAGAAAAAAAACACCTGTCATTGCTTGAGATACTCTTAAAGTTGTTGATTTATATTTTTTGGAACAAGAACCTTTTCATTTGTTTGCTCTCCTTTGTTATCGCGCTAACAAATTTTGGTGCATGTGCCTTGCAAAAATCAAGGAAATTATTCATAAATTTTAAAGATTTGATGATTAGCGTAACAGAATATCTCACGTCTCCGTGACAGTGTCTCCAAATTATGTTTAGAAATATGCAGGTGAAGACTTGCATTGCGTATACAGCTCCATCTCCTTTTCGGTCTTTCCTCAAACTGCAGAATCGGAAGACACTTTTTTCCCCAAAACTGAGTTTTTATGACTGACTACAGTAGTGCTCATTTCCTTAAAAAGGTTGGTTATTTTCCTAACATGCTGATGGAAAGAATGGGAGAGAGGACGGAAGGAGGAAAGGAAGGGAGATGGGGAAGAAGTCGAAAGGGGAAGACCGCAGCTGCATAGAGGGCTACAGTTTGGGTAAAAACAATCTCCCCTTGTGGATTTGTCCTCTGTTGAGGCTGAGAGAGCTAGAAAAAATAAGGGAAAGATTCATTTAGGCTCTCTTTGAGTCTTCCTTGGTTTCTTTAGGTCCCTCTGCTGCTAAGATGAGCCTCGCATGGCTGCAGAGGTGGAAGTCAGGAGCAGGGAGGAGGGAGCAAGAAGATAAGATGTCCATGCTTTAATGATGAATGACAGAAAACATCAGAAGCCCCTATCAATTCAACAGATCGACGTCAAGTCACTGCATCGCTCAGCTCCACATTGAGGAAAAAAAAATAAAACAAAAAAACAAAAAAAACAAGAAAATCTCCTCTGTTGCTCAGAGTCTTTGAGGGCTCATGGGTCACCGGCTGATGTCCCGGTTACCCTCCCAACTCTTGCTTGCCGTGGCCTCAGCCATCCCTCCACTCTCGAAGAAAGGGTGTTTGAGGGAGTCGGCGAGAGCCAGCCTCTTGGTGGGCTCGTACTCCAGCATGCTTTCAATCAGGTCGAACAACTGGTGGTGCTCCTCCGCTTCAGACAGCAAGTACCGCTGACACACAAGAGGCGGAAGTAAAGAGGACAGAGAGAGACAAAAAGGGAGAGGAGACAAAGAAAGAGAAGGAATTGTAAGAGGCAATGAAGAGAAGCATTACACTACAAAACAAAAGAAACTGTTGTTCTGCCAAAACAATGCACTGTTTTCACTGTTAGGTCCTGCTAATCATCATGCTGATTCATGTCTTCCTCTCTACCCTTCCACTCCTCTTACCCGCAAGGGTTTGCAGTTCTCCCTGACGTACTTCCCAGCTGAGGAGCTCTCGTCCCAGTCTAGACGGCCACGGTAAAAGTACTTCTGCTTCCTGAGGGATCAAGGACATAAGTGTGAGCAGTGTGTGTATGCATGTGTATATATATATATATATGTATGTATGTATGACATATGTATGTATGTATGGGTGCCTGCTGTGTCTGACAGAATGAAAAGTCACATGTTTGTATAATCTGACCGTGTCTTGCGAATCATCCTGGAAGGGACTGGTCCCAGGATTCTCTCCATCATGGCCAGATGCTCCCTGTTGTCATGAGTCTGAAAGAGACATAAATTAAACCTGACTTAGGCAACTACCATTTTCAGAGAGAGAAAAAAAATCAATTCCGACTGAACATAATCAGGGTTGAACTACACTAGATTCTGCTGTTACATTTGTTTTCAGGACAGACAGCCAAAGCTGTTACAGCGCAGCTCTAACAACAACCGGAACCAAGAGCTAATCCCAACCTGAATAACAACTGGGTTTGCCTGCTGCTGGTGTGTATGTGTGTTTGAGATATACATGTACAAGCAATCTACATTCATAGATTACACATGAACTTCTTTCACTAGTTGGTAAGATTAAGCCAGCTGACTGACCACCCAACTCACTCTGACCTCCTTCCCTCATCTTAATACCTGAATGAGGCCTGAGTTCTGGCTACAGCCAGCTGGCAGCAGCAGGGTGCTGTTTATACCTGAAACAAGGTGAAGCCCAGGTAGTACTCAAACAGGATACAGCCAATGCTCCACACGTCACAAGGCTGGCTCCATCCCAGCTCTGAGGGACACAAACACATAAACAGTGTGATTGAGAAAGGTGTAGGACAATTAGACTGTGTATGTAATATTTCGTTCTTAGCATTGGATAAATTTGGGATTAACTGCAGTCAATAGGGCAAACACAACTGAATGAAGCACAAGGCTGCATGTAGACGCAGTGACACTGGTTAAACCTGGTGTGGCAGGGGGTCGATTATTGGACTGAATAACTTCGTTAAAACACATGGAACCAAACACAGATTACTTCCAAAAATTGCTTATATATACAACTTTGACGTAAGTTTAAGACACAATGCTTTGGGGCTTTATTGGCCTGGGCAACATAAGACAGTTAGAATGTGTTTGAGTGGTGTTCCGAAAACTATGATGATTGATGCAAAAATATACAATGTTTTATGAGTTTACCACCCTGCAGTAAACATGTTTGTTCATGACCATCAGGGGACACCACAAGTCTACTGTCACACTCACCCAGTATGACCTCAGGGGCTCTGTAGTGCCGCGTGGACACAATGGTGCTGTGGTGCTCGTGGTCGAAAGTGGCACTGCCAAAGTCCACCACCCGCACTGCCGTGCTCTTAACAGTTCGCTCATCTCTCTTCTGCAAGGAGGAAAACACAAGTGTTCGTCTTTGATATTTACTGATATTTCCCACAGTGTTATGTAAATTGTGTCACTGCATAGTAGGAGTCCACTGGAAAATCAGTACAGCTTTACATTTTCTGCAACATGACAAACATTTGTTTTCCCAGCTCCAGCTTATTCATTAGACCCTGTGGTAATATTCAGTCCAAACAAAAATCCATTTAGGTCAAATTTGAATTAAAAAAATGTTCTGTACAAAAAAAAGTGTAGGACTTCAATGTCCTCTTGTCCAGTCATTCCTTCAAACTGTAAAATGCTGGTAAATGTTATCTGGAGCCGAAAAGCTTGTCTAGACTATCAACAAGCTGGCTTAGCAGTCAAACAAGGCCAATAAAGTGTTTGTTTGTTCAGTTTTCACTAGTGGATTTATATCTATTTTTGCCTTTATTAATTTTATTTATTTATTTTTCCCAGATTTAAAAGGTCCTCAGGGTTTCCTGCTAATGTGGTGGTCCGCCCACCAGTTTCACATTGCTGAGAACAAAATGATCTCCAAAATAGGCTTATCTGTGGACACACTGTCATAACCACAATATCAACACAGCGGTCACAAAATAAAAAGCTCCTTAATATATAGAACTCTGAGGGACACAAACACATAAACAGTGTGATTGGTCGGCACCTGTTGCACTCCTGGCGGGCCAGGAAGGGGCCCCCTCTCTCTGTGGTCCTTCCCAAGATTTCGTCCCTTTTTCCCATACCTTGGGTTTTTTGGGGAGTTTTTTCTTGCCCGATATGAGGGTTAAGTCAGGGGGTGTCGTCCTGTTTTGTTTCTTGTAAACTGTGGGCCTGTAAAGCCCTTTGAGACTGTGAACAGTGATTTTGGGCTCTAAATAAACTTGAACTTGAACTTAATCTAAATAAATCTCTTTTGCTGCGCATCACGTTTTGTTCTGACACAACAGAAGCAATACACTCAGCTATGAAAATGAAAGTGAAACTTAAAATTCTACAGGTTGCTCTAAACAAGCATGTGTTAGTAAGTGTTTGTAAACAATAGAACACTTTTTTTCAGCAAACCTAAATGTGTTAAAACAGAGTATGTCTTTTTGCAAAACCAAAAGAAATGTTGTGAGAAATATAACAGCCAACAGTAAAATCATTAATTACAAAATGCTCATTGATTTTCCCCATCCATAACACTGTAAAAATAAATTATGGCATAATGAAACTGAATTATCCTTTTTTATAATATAAAAAATCTCAAACTGAGGTTTTCGTAGTTTCCGACCCTGTTCCTTTGCTTCCCGCTCTCTCACCTTCTCTACATTGTAGGTCATTGTGAAGTCTGAGTTGACGAAGAGGATGTTCTCCGGCTTCAGGTCTGTGTGTGTCAGCTTATTATCATGGAGAACTATGGAGGGGAAAAATAAACTGTCTTTAACTTTTCACATTTCAAAACCAATTATCTTAAATAAAACAAAACAAAACAAAGCAAAAAAGGCTACTTTTTAAAATAAAGCTTTTCAGCGGGTGGATCTCCAATCCCCTTTCAGATTATGTTAAATGATGTTCCCTATAGGGAAACTGGGTCACGGCAGCAGCAGAGATTCAGATACAGAGCAGATGCAGACTATTTAAGACAACACACTACATAAATACAACAAAAGAACACTATGAGACTAATATAACATAAAATAGACTGATTTTGCCATTTGGGAGCACAGACACTGTTCAGGAAGGGCAGTGGAGAAGTTACGCCCTCATGTGGCAACATGCTGTCCATCAAAAACAATAGAGACTTTCATTCCAGCCACTCCACCCCTCCTGAGTGACGGGGGTGGAGGAATAAAGAGCAATGAATTAGAGTGCTTGTTGAAACTCTAGACTTTATGTAGGGATTTTTAGACCAAAAAGTTGTTACAGTACCATACAAGCAAAGCCTGTAGAACAGTGCACTGTAGCTGTCCAAGTCCTCAAATCTCTGCTTATGCTTAATTTACTGTAATGTTTAGTTTCACTTCTGTTAAAATGCTCAGTGAAGTCATAAAAATTTCATCGTGTGCTCCTGACAGGGGACTTACACTTGACGGCGAGGCAGATCTGGTAGGCCATGTGTCTGACCTGACTGATTGAGTAGGGGAGATAGTTGTTCTCCTTTAGGAAGTCGAAGGTGCTGAGAGCTAGCAGCTCAAAGGAGATGCACATGTGGCCGTGGTAGTCAAACCAGTCGTACATTTGAACACACAGGCTGGATGACAAAGAGGAGAGAGGTTTCATGATGATGACGCAGTAGGTAATTCATGCCAACAGTATTTCACTGGCATAACAGCTACACTGGACTATTTCAAAGAGGCAACACTTAAGTAGCAAATATCAGACAGCAGTGTAAGTCAGCTAATGTTGCTGATTATTGTATGTCTTACTATTGTATGTCTTATTATCTTGTAAAGTAAGAGACTCTAGTGCCTAAAAAATGAGCTACTCCACATGCTAAACAAAATGTCAATAAAAATGGGCGAGTTTTGTGGGCAAGAAGTTGACGCAACTGCAGTATCACAAGCCGTGCTCAGTCAGAACTCACTATTTGTTTTCAGGGTCTTTCTCGTTGATCCTCTCCAGTACGTTGATCTCCAGACGAGCTGCCTCCTTGTACTTCTCCACATTCTTGATAATTTTCAGAGCAACATGGGCTCCTCCCCTGTTTAACACAAAAATAGTATGAA
This sequence comes from Neoniphon sammara, assembly GCA_900302535.1. NCBI lineage: Eukaryota > Metazoa > Chordata > Actinopteri > Holocentriformes > Holocentridae > Neoniphon > Neoniphon sammara. The sequence goes on along the minus strand of OMKZ01020560.1, from coordinate 26,883 downwards.
GCAAAATAGAGGCAACAAAACATCACACTTGGGATTTTGCTCACATGTAAACCACACAGGGGGGGAATAAATGAAGTCCCAAGAGAAGGATCTCACTACTAAACTGAAACAACAACAAGGTCTCTGTGAACCTCAACAGTGAAACAAATAAAACGCTGTGTGGAATAAACATCTATTTGGATCGAGGAGAAAAACAATCCATCCAAACCACCTAATTTCACACTGGAGTAGATTCTATTGGAGAGAGACCTCAATATCAGTTATAGGATGAGGACGAATGAGAAGTCACTGCCAACTCCAAGCAATCATCCAAAGGTTCCATCTAGTTAACTGAGCTCCAATACTGCTAGATAAACATCAGTAATGAATTTGCGTTGAAGTATCACTAGCTAGAGGCCCTGACCATGAAAATGAACTTGCTTGATGGGCATTTCTAGCGCTGCCATTTCTTCCATAATTAATCTGATAGTAAGAGAGGCACAATTTTCACAGAGGCCCACAGCGGGCTAAAATACAGAGGAACTAATCTGCCTGCACAAAACAGTGGCATGTGATCAACGACTGTCGCAGAAAACTGGGATCTGCTAAAGCTGGGGAGGATCTGACAGAGGGGTTTTAAAAAAAGCAGCTACTTACTGGGAACAATAAACAAGGCTGGACGTTGAATACCAACTAATTCGGCGTAAGACTAAGCACTGACAAGTACTATGCAAACACACCAATTTCTCATAATGAAGCAGGGTGGGCAGGTATTCCCAAATGGAGGTTTTACAAATAGGACCTCAGAGAGGGTCTTGTGGAGAGGACGACAGATGTTGTTTTTCAGTTTCAGTTGATAAATACCTGCGATGGTCAACACACTGCATCACCCTCCCAAAGGTGCCTTCCCCCAAAGTGCTGACAATCTCATCTGCAAGACAAGACACAGAGAAAAGGGAGAGAAGAGAGCGGGAGAGAAGGAACAGGAGAATTAGACATGTGAATCTAAGCAGGAATACACAATGCAAAAGTGTGACAGGCGTACCAAAGCTAGCGCCCATCCCCTTTTTCAAACGACTGCCTATTCGACCTGGCAGGCTTGAAACACTTAAACATAACCTATGATAATTATATCCATATTACTGCAACACATGAAGAAGATAATAAGGGGGCAAATATAACGTGCTCCCATCGTGATGACCAATTGCAGCCATCGAAAATAACGGCACATCCTGTCCAGATGCGGCTGTGGTTTGCCCAAAAGGACACAGGGGTAATGTAGCTGGACAGAATCAAAAATGGTTTGTACTACTACTAAAAATTTAATAATGCAAAGAACGACAAAAGTGTCAATATAGATGCAGTGTCTGTATGTGCACTGGTAGCACTAGTCTTGGAGACAAAGACTATATAGGTGAGGTGTATGTGATAAATTTACTGGGGGGGAAAAAACAACAATAAATAAAAGAAAAAGAAAAGAAATACAGTTAATGCCTAATACTGGAAGATGGCTACGTTGATTAGTTGAATAGATTTAAACCTGTAACTGAATATTAAACTAAAACGCGACAGAGACAATAAACAACTGCACATGAGTTTCTAAGATTAGGAAAGTCAGGTAACCTGTGAAACAGAAAATGTTCCACAGCTAAAAATCCTAAAACAAAATGCAGAAGGTATCTATAGCCCCTCTCAAAATCTTCAACATTCTTGCAATCCACCCTGCTTTTTCAGCTAGAGCGAAGAGCATTCTAGCAAGGCATCATCATCATCATCAGGCACTCCCATGTCATGTAAATGCTCTATGCTTTTATACTCATATGGAGAAGGGTTACGATAGAGTAGTGGCAGTGAGTACATCTCTCTTGCAGGACGTCCCCACTCCGACAGATCAGGTGCCCTTCCTCGTCGTCCCTCACACTCAGTGCCCGCGTCCGGCTGTCGCTCCGCTGTTTTCAGCCCCAAACCGCCATCAGCAGGTCACGACACGACCGAAGGGGACAGGGGGTATTCAGGGGCAGCCGTAGCCACGGCGTCAGGCAGCACAGGTAGAGGAGGAGGGAGGAGGAGGGTGGTGTTGGTTGTAGTTGATGTAGTAGTGGTTGTAGGTGGGTTTGGTGGTCATGGGGCGATTCACGCATGACACCACGTGAAGGAAATATATAACGATAGGGATATAGTGCAAGGGAACAAGTCAAAGATCACATGTCGTCCTCTGCTCCTCTCCCCCCTCTACCTTTTAACCACAGCTGCTTACAAACAAGGAAGCAACCGGCATATCCATTCATCAACGCAAAAACCAATATAGACAGTACTATAACTAATTCAAAACTTATCAGTTTGCCTTCTCAGATTAAACAAAATTATAATCCAAGCTGGGAGATAAAATGAGAGGACCATAGGCAATAAAGCAGAAAATAGTTAAAAGATAAGCCCAACAGATATGTACTACATCAAATTCAACCCGTAGCTCACTTTTAATTTAGGTTAACTATATACAAGTGTGGCCATACATACGCCACACAAATGTTAATAAATCTAGGACATTTTAAATGTCAATAAATTCAAAACAAAAATGTGTCATTTAAAGCAATATTACACTTTGATAGAACATTTTCACTTTTCGGCATACTCGTTTCTATTTAGGTTGAGGAGTGTTCAACCTCCAACACTCAGTGCTGTGGGAGCCAACTGTTGCAGCAGCCGTTTAGGTTTTTTCCAGCTCTCAACAGCCATAATTACAAACAGACAAGACAGTTTTGTTGAAAGCTGACCCTGGATACAGAATTAAGCATGCATTACTTGGGTCTACATTGCCTTGTTTATATAAATGCTACAGATGTGACTTTTAACTAAGCTTTCAATAGGAATGAGGGTGTGAGAGGAGTGACGCCTGTTCATCTCCAGAGCAGCACATGTTGGTGGTTGATAGGCTTGGTCGATATCTAAAATTTTAATTTAATATTGTAATGCTGTCCCTTCAAAACATTGCTATATTCAGTATTATCTTCAAAAAAAATCTAAAATCTTCCAAATTACGTTTTATGTAAATAAATTGTGCATTAATCAAAACCCCATGTGCACAATCAAAGTTTCCTATGTATGGTATTACTGTTACTGCGTATCTCCTCAACTTTGAACACCGTCCCTATCTGCTGCTGTAAGTAGATAAAGTAGTAAAACAATAAGCCTGAAACAAAATAAACATTAAATCAAATAATCATTTTTGTTAAAAGACTGTAGAAAATACCAGTTATCCTACTGCCAGACATTTAAGCAGTGCACCCAGATACAAAACTGAAACTTTCAACACTTTTCAGAATAAAGCCATCAAAATAACTGGGCTCAGTATGAAAGAACTGTCTTACATAGTGGTGAGGGGGCTCGATATTGGAGAAAATATTGCATAGGGCTACAAATATTGTGACAGTTAGATATCGGCCCAAGCCTGATGATTGATCATTAATGAACTGCTGTGTAAGTGTCTGTGCAAAAATTGAAAATGTACTACCAAAGTGAAATGCCAATTCAAGTCCATTCAGACAAAAAAAAATGAAATCCTACAGACAGAACAAAAACAAAACAAAGATTGTACTACTTACCAAGTCCAAGAGCTGTGAAGAGGAAAAGGTTAGAGAAAGAAAGAGACAGAAAGATCTGAGTAGAGACAGAGAGATGGAAAGAGACAAGAGCAGGAGGATTAAACAACAACCTCGGGCCAGGCTGTACTCACCGAGGAAGATGGGCTATAGGACCTGGTTCTACGCCGCCTTCGTTTGTGCTTACGCCTGCTGCCCTTCCGCCGATACGACTCGTCCCGTTCACGTTCCCTCTCACGGCCACGTCGATAGTCGTACATGCTTGGTGAGAAGTCGCGTGGATAGTAACTTTCAGCTGCTCCATGTGGCTCCCTCTCCCTGTCGCGGTCTCGTTCTCTGCTTTGATCCAGACGCCTGTATCCCTCGCAGTATCTTCGGTCGAATGGCCGACGCTCTGTCGAGCGATTGTCATAGCTACGGCTGAATTAGAGGACATAGGCATACAATTAAGCCCACAATCTGACAACCAAAAGTGAATTGAGTCATACTAGTTGTTCAATAACTGCAATAAAACACATTTTAGACTCACAGAAATGCATGTCGCAAACCACACAAGCATACCTCCTTGAACGTGCATAACTTCCTTCCTGTCTGTGTCCCCGTCCTCTTCTGTCTCTGTCTCTTTCTCTGTCGCTGCTGGAAGAAAAAGAAGGTGATCTCCGGTGTCGTTGTCTGCGTCCTCTGTCTCTGTCCCGGTAACGGTCTTGGTAGCTGCTTCGACTGTCTCTGTCCGAGGACGAGTAACGTCTTGTGTGAGGCATCTAGGGCAATTTGAGGAACATAAACAAGGCGTTATTATTGTTGTAATAGGTTATATTTGAGGCAGCAGTATGTTGGTTGAGGTAGGACAAGGACTACAATAGCTTGGTAAAACAAACGAGGGCTAGAAAGACATTCTAGTGGAAAACGTGGGAAGACAACATTTAAATACAGCCAACCACAGAGGAAACAGTGCAACACTTATAGCTTTCAGTAAGACGATCAATATTTGGCAAACCATCCACTAGGGCAAAAAGTGGCCCTGTACCTAAACTGACAACTGTTAGAGCGCACTTCAACGTGAAACTTTTCCAGAAGAAAGACAGTAAAATCCAATGATGTACAACTTCTGCTTTGAAAAGTCAGGACAGCATTTTAATGTATTTCTCAAAGCCACAAAGGACGCGATGCTATTTAGCTAACGCTTGCTAACATTAATTAACATCGCCCTCTGAACGGAAGAAAACAAACTTAATGACACTGACGATTGTGCCAGTGAGACACAGCTAAGTAAACGTTAGCGTTAGCTTACTAGCTGCATACCACGAACGTCGGCTTACGCTAGTTTTGCCAGCGTTTGGATATCTTAATTTGGAAGATGGTGGAGCCCTAGCTAGCAACATTGCAGATATTTTCAAGGAGCCACAGAATATAAGATAACTTAGTCAATCTTACTAAGCAAATTTGTCGCTCCTTTCACAAAGCAACGATAACACTGCTAGGCTAACGTTATCTTGGCACTTGAGGGAGCTAACCAAGCTTCGATGGCTAGGCAGTTAGCCTGTCTTGCTAGCAACGTTAGCTAACGTAACTAATTTGACCGCCATCTTAGCCTACGTTTACCAGCTAAACAGCTAATACTTGGACAAGATAGCTTGCTAGCTATTTGGTCCTGATTTGATGTTTGTGGCTTAATTCGTTGCAAAAGATCATATTTACCGTTTTAGCAGCGAGGCCGGTGCGTTTGTCCCACAAAAAATCCGTGGTGGCGCTTCAGTCGCCGCTTTCTATCCTTCTTCTCGCTAGCAAATTTCTGCAAGCTCCCTTGCTAGCAAGCAGCCAGCTTTTTCTGTTTATCCAGTGAGCTAGTTCCGACTAGTAGTGGTGGTGCTACGCCTCCCTGCACGGAAAATGTATGCGTGCAGGACGTAAACAACCATCGTGTTAGTTGACTGACTTGTTCGACACCGTTCTGAGGACGTTACCTTGACAATCTGCTGCAACATTTTAAAATAAACCAGTACATGAAAATTAAAGTCAAAATGACACATTTCATTTCCTCTCAGTGGACGTAACTTAATAAAGTCGAAGAAAGACATGCAGACAAAATGCGATAGTGAGTTGGAAAAATATTTATTTAAATATTTGTTTTTGACAATTTTCATATTTCTCTTGATGCTGATTTCTTGACGTTTCCCTTGAAAATGACAATGTGCCTAAAGTGGTTTTATTAATGTTAAATAAAATAGAATTTATTTATTTATGCATTCATTTGTTTGTTGTTTAATTTTGGGTTAGGGCTATTACTGGATCATGAAACAGTAAAATAATTAAAAAAAAAAAATATATCACGGTTTGCCACAACATTTTTTAGAGTCACAGCAACAGCGTAGAGCTCTAGGAGGACCATCACCACCACTTCTTCCAGATCTGTAGTCCCAGGTCAGCTCTGTGCCAGCACTTATGTGTCTGAGGTGCCAAAGACAGAAAGGAAAGGGGAGAGGGGCGAGACCGACAAAATGTTAATGACTGGGATTAAAACTTCCCAGATAAGCGATCACTTTTGTTTATCCCATATAAATAGAATTGTATTTAATTTCTATAGTTTATTCTTTATCCTATACATCAAAAGACTGAACCATTCGAATAACTTTATCCTCCTCATGCACACACAGTTGACAGGAAGGAGTTTCAACTGTAGTAGTAGCAGCACACTTGGGACACAATAAACAACACAACAAAATACTATTGTTAAAGCTAATAAAAGAAACAAGGCAACATAAATTCTACATATGCAATATGCACTACATTAATTGAAAGAGTGGTAAGATATTGTGCAAATCTGAGAAAGACAGACAAAATTGGAAAAAGAGAGACACTTACTTATTTGTGAAAAATGCCAACCAGGGAAACCTAAGGTCATGTGTGTCCACAAAAACATTTTGCTCAAACAGATTTGGGCTGCAGCTGTGCTGTGAGGGAGAAAAGGAGTACCATTTAACTGAACTGCCACTGCAGTGATGAACAAACTTCACCAGTGTTTCCTACAGACATGAGGGTGAGTAGATACTGACCAAATTTTCATTGAGTAAACTATTAAATGACACCACCAATGAGCAGGCAACTCTGTCCTGAGTCTGACAGATAACCCCTCATGTCAATGTTATGATGATGAAAAGGAGCACAAATTATATTAAAATTTCTGGGATGGACCAACCAACAATGAAAAAACAGTCAACTGGTAAAGGGAGGAGCTTAAATGACATCAATAACTGACAGCAGACTTGAGTCTGCTGTCACCCATGAGTCACATGGATCACCCATGTGACCTATATATAGCTGATCAAAAACAACTAGTCAAGAAAGTGTGAAGGCTTTTAATGACATCAGTAATCAATAAGAAACGAATGCAATTTAAGGATCAATATAGTCATAAAGGGAAAGGGAGACAGGGGTTAAACAGATCAATAGGAAACCCTGCCCCAAGAGGATGAGCCATCATGTGACTACAGGGTAAGTTATGAGTAATTGAGAACTCACGTTGATGTAGCGTGCTAGATTTCCTTCCTTCTTAGCATCCAAGACGTAGCAGCATTCCTCCCTGTCAAAATACCCTCTGGTGGTGGGTGTGGTTCTCGTAGTGACTGCTGTGTAAGACTTCTCTCGTTTCTTTTTGCTTGCAGGAAGGACTCTAGGTTTTTTCCCTTTAGAGGTTGCTGTTTTAACAGGTTCTATGAGAGAGAATTACTGATATCAATAAAAATCAGGATTAAAGTACCAGCAAAAAAAAACAGCACATCTATGGGATACATCTGTTCTAATATGGAACCTTATTTAGAAAAACTCTTTGATTTTGTCTTTGTTTCCAACATATCACCTGGTCAATAACACAATAAAAGATAGAAGAATATACATAGTTTTTTGATACTTCTGATAACAGTAAAAATTAGTTCCTATGTTTTGATATATCAACAAAGGAAACAGACGATTAACACAATTTATGCGGCAAGATAAGTTGATTATAAATCACTTTTTTCTTCTCTTTTTCTTTTGCCAAAAAACTGTTTTAAGATCTGCACCTCCCTCCTCCCTCCTTCTTCCTGCTCCCACTCTCTTATCCTTCCCCAGCTCTCCTTATCCTTGTCTTCATTATGCCTCTCATTGTTATCATCACCTCCTTTGCCATCACTGTTGTCCTGCTCAGACTCACCACGTCCAGCGCTGATGGAGTAAGGACAAAAAGTTAGGAAGAGACACAGTCTTCCATTGCCTCATCTCCCTTGATCATGTCCCTAGTTTTGTCTAGAAATCTCGGCTCTTGAAAAAAAACAAATCAACAGCCTTACCCTGACAGTGTTTCACATCCTGATTACACTGCTTCACTCTTAACACTATAAGAGTTGATTCTATGACAAAAAATATATAAATTACATTTCTACCAGAAGGAGAAGACAACTCACTATGTCTGTATACTATACCTGTTTCACTTTCTGAACAATTGGCTTCAGACTCATAATTGTCCTTATGAATTTTGACTCCTTCTATGAGGTTCAGTTTGGCGCAGTGCCCATTTGAGTGTAAGTTCTCTTCATCATGAAGAACCATTCCTGAAGGTTAGAGGAAAAAGAAAACAAATATATCCTTACAAATGCTATAGTGATATGTTACCAGTGTACTTATGATGATCTGCTTTGTGACTGATCACATTAACACTGGCAGTAGGAGAAGCAACATTGGGCGATTCATGAATAGTTTATAAAGAGTAACTCAAGTTGAAGTTATCTTTATTACAAATCTTGGAGAGGTTCCCTTCCAAAGGTAATTATGATCTCCTTCCTAAGGCCCACTTTAAAAGTTGTGCTTTTTTGCCCAGTGATTGTGCAGTGTTTAAGAGTGCAATCACATCTACAGTTAAGTTTTAAACCGCTGTGAAAAAGTTTACTCTGTTGAATTTTTCGTATTTGTTTTGTTTAATTTCCTGCTGCCCAATTACAACTGAACCAGTGCCTAAGTCACATGGACTCAAAAGTAGCTTCAAGTTTGGGTAACCTGTGAGCTTAGAGATTTTGGTGATGGGGTGGTCAAAATAAATATAATTGTAGTCCAAGCTTGATCCAAGCATGACAGATTTTTCTTTGCATAATTTAAGAACCCGTGAAGAAAAAGCTCAATATGAGCATCAGTTGAGATTGCAGTGTGCCCTCAGTTCATTTTGTTATGCTAGACCTGATGTCAGATGTCCATAATCATCTCCTTATACCCTCAAAACCGTGTGTTTTGGGGACACTTTCTGTATTTGGTTTGATTACATTGTTACTTCCAATGAACTGTACCATAGTTCACTTCAAAGATGAGTGAAACTCTAATTTTCAGGCAGTCTTAATGTATCATTTGGCGCACATCCATGTTTGAATGGCATTGTTCTCATCTTCCCAAATTGAAATAAAGGAATAAATGATCGCAGATTTCACTGATTTTACTAGTTCAAAATACAAACTACTTTAAAATCACAGTAATTTATCCTTGTGTCATTCTTACCACTGAAGGTGCAAACAAAGGTGCCTTTGGCTATGTCGTCAAGACAGCGGACGCCCCATCTTCTGTCTGGACTCATGAACACTTGCAGGCGCAGCTGAATGCCATGCTGCACCACCCGGTTGGAGCACATGTGCTGATCACAACGACAAAGAGCATTACACTCATACAGCCTGTGGGTAGAGGAGGTGGTGGGAAGAGAGGTAAGAGGCATGCTGCAGGTCAGAGGACATATTTCCAAAACTGAACTGTGTTCAGGACAATTAAATCATTTATTTTCATTGACTTCATTACGTCTAGATAGTTGTGGCACAGTTGAATGCTGCAGCGTTGTCAGCAGTTGTAAATGAAATAAATTTTGCTGACTGATTGATATGTCACAAATGCAGTGAGGATTTTGGAATAAATTTTGATATACCAGATTGTTTACAAGCTTTAAAACAAAAATGGGAGAGTATATTGACAGCTGAATACAACAGATCCAATTACACAAATGCAAAGAGACCAAAACAAGGGACTATACACAGCAGGGAAATCATCTTGAGGAGTCTTCATAGCCTGTTTTAGCTGTTCCTTTTAAATATCACTGTTGTATCTGCTTCCTTTTATTTTTTAAATACTTGCTTGTTTGCTCATGTATATGTGCATCTTAAAAGGCTCACCCAGTAATTATGCGAGCATTAAGTCTCTTGTGAGTGTAACCAGTGCCGATGTCCATTTGTCCTCCGCTGCTCAGGCTGGTGGTCTCAACAGTCAGCCGACGGCAGGAGCAGACCAGACTGGAAGGCAAAAACACGGATACATGTGTCAGCATGAGTCAAAAATATGACCATGATTATATGTCATCATGATATCATTTTTGAACCGCAAACTCTAAAGATCAGATTTTCTGAGATCATATTGCTGTACGTGCACATACATTTTTCCATCTGCTTGTTTTTTCCCCCTGTTGTCCCAGTCCATCTCTTTACTTTGCTTGTATGTACATTGTAGCTGAACTGTGTGCAGACCATAATCTAGTTTTGACAGTCAAGTAGCAGTGTGAGCAAACCTCGCTTTTTTTGGTGAATGCAGCGCTGTCGTTCAGTTTGTCTTGTTGTGATCGAAGGATTAAACATGCACTGAGGTGTCAAGACCAATTATGGCCTATGACATAGATGACTGGTGAGACAGCCTCATTTAAAACTAAACAAGTATAGAAAGGGTTTCTGTTGTCTCACGCATGCCCACACACCTGTCCCTGCAGCCATCTCTGCAGTCACACCCCACCATGAAGTCAAGGCTGGTGTTGATGGAGATACCACTAGCAGCCACACGGCTGCTGGTGTAGGTCACCGCAGGGGGCCGAACGTTGCTGAATTCATTGATGCAGGACACCTGCTGGTTCTCCTTCCCCATGGCCAGGTCTACAATGTAGATCTTAGAGGGCAGAGGCTTGTGGGTGGCACTGACAGACACACAGGGATCCAGGCAGAACATCTCCAGGTAGAGGAAGTCGCAGTGAGTCAGGTAAAGATAGTCTTCCACTGCCGCCATACTGCAGAGGCACAGACCACATGGAGTGCGATAGTACACATGGGGCGATCGCTGAATGGGATGAGAGGGGTCATAGAGGAAAGAAGAAATCACATGATGGGCTAAATAAAATAGTATCACATGATTTTTTGTATTCTGCACAAATCTGTTTCAAATATGAGAAAAGATGTTCAGTAATTTATTGTAAAAGAAGTAATCAATCAAATTTAGGACATCAACAGCTGCTTCATTTAGTACCTGGTCACTGCCCCTTTTGGTGGCTTTCATGCGGCGAAACTTATAGCGTAGAGGAACAAGCAGCGGGTTCTGTCCACGGTGCTCCTTTATTCCATCTGATGGCCTGATGGGGTCGATACAGGCTGGGCAACACTGATGTGGGGTATAGGTGACGTCTTGTTGATTGGCCCTGAATAAATAGAGTATAGAAGAATAGCTAAGAGAAAGCTTAAGGAGAATTTTAATTTTAATGTTAATATATACAACAGTACAGAAATCCAATCTGTAACACCTATCATAAGTGTCATGGATTGAAAAGCGTGTTAAAAATGATTCAGTTAGAATACAATGACACTTTTCATTATGGTTCAACTAGTCCGATGTCTACATGGTGTGCACAACACTAAGACAGTAATACTCAAATAACCTGATATCAAAATAACTACATTCACCCTTACATTCTGGGTTAATGCATACACAATTCTTCATCCACACAAATGTTAATGACACTCACTTTGAGATCACTGCCTGCTCTGTTGTGGTGGAAGTTGATGTTGAAGCAGCCTGACATTTACTGGTGTCGACGCTCTGCTGAGCTGACCCTGAGAGACAGGCAAAAACAGTGTGTTACTACAGATACAAAGTCCTTAACACACAACAGGAAGATGATGCAGAACTGGTATATCTTCTTGGAGTTCTCCTCCTCTGGAATCCAGACCCCTTCAGCAACTCTCCACTGTTCAGGGATCCTACTACTCCTCCAGATGACACACAGGATCTTCCACAGGTGCAGCAGGATTTAGGACAGTTCTTGTACACTTTGTATGAAGTGCCGCTTGGTCCTGGAGCAGAGCTTGCTCGCGCTTTCCCGAAAACCTTTCGAACCTCCTTCAGCTGCAGCTCTGACATGTTGAGCTGCACACTTGGCCCAAGAGGGTCAATGAGAGTGCTGCACTCCCCCAAGTCATGTTAGCTGCTGGCAACTTGATCCGCCTTCTCTCAGACTTGATGCTGGAGGGAGTCATTTGCAACACTTGGAGGTTCCGGGCACTGTGGGGTGACTCCAGGCCTGGCTCCTCATGCGTCTCACCAGGTTGCACACCTGTGCATTGTGTTGGTCCTGTCCCTCAAGACACTTCATCTTCCCTTGGTGAATCTTTAGGCCTCGCTCGTTCTCACAGATTTTGCCACGTGTACACTGCTTGCTCGTAGTCGTTTGTCCATTGCCTTGGTCTAGAGCCGCTGAATCCATCCGGTTGGGGTGCCCCCCCCAAAAAGTTTCTCAGTATTTACTGAAAGTGAAAGTTTCTCAATATTTGTTGTGTCACAGCTTGCATTCTGTCTGTTGACTGTATCAGTTCATGCAGAATTGGAGAATCACTTCATTGGCCAACAATTTTTTGGCTGCTTCTCCGCCTGCCCTACATCACTGAGTCTAGTGCTGGGGATCCTGTGCCAATTAAGTACTTACTAGGGCAGAGTTGCACCAGCTGTTCTTAAAGAGTAACTAAACCTCAAACCCAAATCTCTGTGGAGCTTGACTTCTGATGGTGAAAAGTAAGGAGTCTGCATCTTCTGTGGCAGCTGGCGTCACCATCACAGTATAACAGGTGGTGACATCACCCGGCACCAAAGACCCGTTTGGTTAAGAGTTCTACAGCACTGCTCTGGAGGGGTTGAAACTTTGGGCCATGTTGTACCTCTGGCTACACCCCATCAGTGATGTCACAGTGAGGACTGAGCTAACACGTGATTAAAAAATCCCCACTGTTATGTTACCTCACATTACTTTATGGAGATGCTGTATGTCTTACTAAGTCTTAAGGACACAGGGTGCAACCAAATGCAGGCCTCCACCATATGCCCCAGTTACGCCATCTATGGTTAACAAAAACGGCCAAGAACTCTACTTTCCTATTACCACTCTGCTTCTCTCTGTCCACTCAAACTGCCATTGTGGAGACAGACTGGTGTACTCCGTTGATGCCACATCTATGAGAATTGACGACATACTGAGTCCTGGCTGAGAGGGACAGCCCATCCATCTTGTTTGCCAGCGATCTCACATTTCCCATGATGATAAATGAAAGGTTGAGTTTAAATCTCCCCTGTCACTTATCTCCTCTCCTGCGCTCTTCCCTCTCAGAAGTGTCAGCAGCTCATTTCAGAGTGCAAGACAAACTATACCCTGTACAGTTCAGTGGTATCTTAGAAAACTGGCACACAAAATTGGGAAAAAAGTACTAATAACCAATATGAGTGATTGATTTCTTTGTACCACAAATCAAAATTCTGTTCTGCCTGACAACAGTTACCTCTGTAATAAGGCTGCTACTGCATAATGCACGAGTTTTTAATTTGTAAATTGTTGAGGTTGATTTAGAAATACAAAAACAAAATCACAGCCCAGCAGACATAAATATAGAGCTCTCTCTGCTACGCTGCCTTCAGGTGCTTCTCGTAAGCTTGTGATTCTGAATTTACAAACTGCGCGCATTCAAGTGCTTTTGGTCAGACATAATAAAAGCAGCAAAGTTACTTTATGCTGCAGCAAAGTGGAGAAGAAAATCCACATCAGGCATGTAATGGATGTTTACTGAATTTATTAGCCTAAAGTCATTCAAATATTTACAAAGATGCCAAACAAGAACATAAAACATGACTTTTAAAGTGTCACATCTTAGCAACTGAGGCAACATAAAATGAAAACTTGCATTCATCTTAACTACAGCCAGCAATTACATTCACATGAGAGACTCTCAAAAGGTTGTTGCTTCATCACATTGTCACCGTACATTCCTTACTTTTGCTCAAATGCAATTTGACAGCAACTGAATATTGTCTTTTGTTATTAATTTTCTTGCCTTTTTTAAGTACCAACTGAGCTCAGTCTTACTGTTTTAACCTTATTTTTGCCAGGAACTTGATCATTTCTTTTTTCATTTAATTTTGTATAGCTGAATTCAAATATTCATTTCTATTCATTTATTTCCCTGAAACAGATTATGATTTACCCTTGTCTGTGGTCTCTGATTCAGGTTTTCTTTTCTCCACGTCCTCGTCCATTTGTTTCTTCATATTGGCTATGTGTTCAAGGCGTACGGAGCCTCTGTAGATCCACTCCTTATGTTGATCATCCTGAGAATGACACACACACACACACACACACACACACACACAACCTTTACCTCACAGCAACAAAAAAGAACAGGAGCAGAACAGCACAAGTGTCCAAGTGGAGACAAATATTGCTAAAAGAGGTTAAGAGTGAATTTAAGTGTTTGAAGGTTCTTACCTGAAAAACAATTTGTATCAAGCTGCAGTCGACCTCCAGCACCTCACACTTCCTCTGGGCTCCTTTATATTCTGTGTTAATGGTCTGTCCAACCCTGTACTGGGTCAGGGGCGGGTATGGCCAGACCTTCAGATACTCCTTAATGAACTCTCTGTGGCTGCTGTCTGCGATGTCCTCAGAAACTTCCTTCACTGTCACAGACAAAGAGAAACAACGGGTTTGGCACTTGTACATCCTGGAATGTCCCAGTAGTGCCCTAGTAACAACTGTGGTACTGCACAGCTGAATATGAGGTCACCCATTCTTACAGTAGGGTTCCTCCTACTCTATGTCAGATGTAAAATTCCCTCACATTTCCATGACTAAAATGTTATAAATAAATAAATAAAATAAAATAAAGTAATACAAAATAAAAATAATATATATGATGAATACCAAGTAGTAAAGTAAAAGTACATTTTTTTACTTTTCAAAATTCCATTGACTTTGTAAAAATTCCATGATCCTGCATGTTAAGCGTCACATGAACAATGTTCCTTTCCGCTTCACTAAATTAAACCAATAGGAACAGAAAATGGCACAAGTCCTGACATATCCTTCCACTCTCAAAATCGTACACTTAATGACATTTTCAACATAATGATAAGCCAACAGGAAGGAGGATAACAGATCTGTCTGGTACTTTAAAGCTGTCTGCAAAAGAGCTCTGATTTATGTTTTGTTTTGTCAGAATCAAAAACCCAGAAAACAACAAAAAGCAATAAACAGTCACTGTGAAAATGATGATGTGGATTTGGCCGTTTCTTTCTTTTAAAAAGTTATGACAATGTGGCTAGCCAGTAGGAAATTAAGTTTTCTGACTTTACTTAGAAGTCCTGGATGTCTGAGCTTCCAACCAGCACATGAATGCACCAGCAGACCTGACCAGACCACCCCAGACTTTTAAGATCAACGTGCACCATGATAAAACTATTCTGAGAAAAAGTGCAGGATGTTCCCTGTACCGTAACAAAATTAATAGAAGCTACCTGGGAGGAAGGAAAAACGCATTGGAGCATCTATACAAGTTTAGCACACTTCAGAAAATGGTTAGTAGCTATGTATATTATATGCACAGTGTAGTACATGGGTACAAAACATGAAGAGAATTTGGAAATGATCTTTAGAGATGTGACAAGGGCATATTCTGTTGTCTAACTTACATGGTCTGCACACCAGGTAAAGACAAGACAAGCCAACATATAAGGGTTTTTGATCATCAAAGAAGATCAGGAACCTGGGGGGAAAAAACAAAGCTTTCCTGTTAGAATTAATCAAACTGGATTCTATCAGAGAAATTGTGAAGCATTTATTTCTTTAAGAAAAATTACAACTAAAAAAATCTGACATGAATTTATCACAAAAATTTCATTCATTAGGGAAATTTTCAGTATATACTAGCACTCACACTCTCAATCACTCACCCTCAAACACACATACACACACACCTCATACGGTTCTTTCTGCTGGGCATTTCTCCCAGGACACCGGAGTAGAACCGCGGCTGGCTGCCTCTATCATATTTGGCCACTACACGAGCACCAATGTACAGCCGCTGCAGCTCTGGGACTCTGTCAAAGGCGATGTGGTGTCCGGAGACCAGACCCCTCGCCTTCCCTTCAAAATCAACCTTGTACTTCACCTTGCCATTTTCTGTGAAGAACACAACGTCCATGAATGTGGGTCCAGTGTCACAATGTTAGGCATTTATAAGAGTATTTCAGATTCATTCAGATTCAGATTCAGAAAACTTTACTGATCCCCGCAGTTGCAGTACTATTAGCTCAACATACAGTCAGAAAGAAGCATAACATACTTAAAAAGGTAAAAAATTACAATGGTAAAAACTACTATAAAAATAAATAACATGGCAATAATAATAACAGTAATGGTAAAATGTGCAAATGCAAATGTGCCCAGGGTAATGCAAGTGTGCAAAGGGTAGATAAAATAATAATAAATTATAAGTTATTATAACTTAAATTATAAATTCTGCATACAAAGCAAAGAATATAATTCACTCTTGAAACTTGGAGGGAAAGCAGTAAATATTTCTGCCCCCATCCTGACCCAACACTGACCTCTGTGATAACAAATTCCTTATTGTTGTGGGGATTCTCTAATTTTATAATAATAACAAAAAAAAAATAAGCAGGCACTAGCTACCTGTACCCTCTTTGACACAGAAAAGTAGACAACTTCAATTACATGTTAAAAAATGATAATCCCAATGATAAATGCAAGTCTATTTTTAGGCTACTTAAGGAACATCATTCAAGTTCATGTTAAAAAGAGCACAAGACATTCATATTTTCAAAATATCAATGCATTCCATTTCTTTTGCATGTGATGTGCCTACTGAAGAGAAAACATCAGCTAATGGTTTTATCTTCTTACCTTTTGTCATTATTTCCACTATTTTTCCCGGTTCCCATCTGAGGGCCCTCCTCCTGGCCAGGACCATCATATTCACTTTGATCTCCAACTCTGGCAAGTCAGTGGGCGGCTGAGTGGTTTGGTCGGGGAGCGCTTGGGACAGCGATGACACTACAAGTGCACATGACTGTTCTGTCAATGAGGAAGAGCCACAAAACATGGTTATATTACAACTGATGAGCATTGCAAAACAACTTCGTCAGAATACAATAAACCGAGTCAGTCCACGGCGTGACTGAAACAAAATCAATGAACACTCATTTATGATATTTTAAATCTCCTCCTATTGTCCTCTTCCTATTGTGTAAACCTGTGCTCTATTCTTCTACCTGTTTTCTTACATAATTATGTCATGTTTTAGGTATTTTGCTGCCTTCTCCAAAATTGAGGTCTCCTGTTACCATGACAACTCCTCCTTGACCGAAACTTTCCTTATCACCCCTACCTTATGTCTCTCTCTTTCATTCCCTCAGCATTCATTTTTTTTATCTGCTCCAAATACCATTATGTTTTCCTCCAACTGAACTTCACAATAAAAAAATAAGCATAGTACCTGGTACACACCATGATTACTGCTGAATGATTATGAACTAATTTCTCAACACTATACTGTGGTTAAAATAATTTCCCACAGCTTCAGCTACGTACATTAGCTAGAGCACAAATCAGAAGTGTGAACAAGACAGGATGGTTAGCAGGCCAGATACCATGGTTAGCAAGCTACAAAGCTGACAACCACATGCACCTCATCAGTTCCTTGTCAAAAGCAACACAGGCAGCCAAGCTGTGAATTCAGAAATGCAATCAGCTGTTCTCTACCCATACTGCCCAGGAGCTGCAGACACGGCTTTTCATCACCTCAACACACTCTCTATGTGTAGATGACCTCTTTCAGTTTCAGTGAGAAAATGCTAAACAGTAGTTACAGTCCTGTGTTTCTTCAATGACATGTAAACATTAAGTATAGTTTTCAGGAACATAAGTGGTGGAGACTACACATCAAAAAGTTAAAAGGCCGGAGAATTACCTATGCTTAGTTTTTGCGCTGTCTCTGTTTGTTTTGTTGCTGCTTCCTTTGCAGCACTGGTGTTTCTCTGTGATGGGGCTGTTTTGTTGGTTTCACTGGTTTTGGTTCGTTGGTCTGCTTCTGTTGTGTTTCTCCGGGGTGCGGTTCTGCTGTTTTTGGCATTCATGTTGGCAACAGCCTTGGCTTGTGGTACTGCTGCTTTTGCTTTGTGATTCTTTGTGAGTTTTCTAGTTTTCTGATGCATTCCTCTCCTCTTGTGTGACTTCATCCCTGAGCTGTAGTTCGAACAATCAGAATCATTAGAATCACTCGAATCCCTCGAATCGTTTTTTGGTTCCCACTGTGTATCAGAACCACAATTGCTCAGGTCCTCGTCACTGCTATACTGCGGAGGAACTCGTGGATTAAGAGCGCTGCGTATTTTACACGCAGGGAGTCTGGTCAACACTACAACTGCATCTTTCATTAGCTTTAGAGAGCTAGAACCCTCTTCCTTTGGTGGCTTCTGGCCTTTATCTGCATCGTGAGTTATTTTCTGTCGTTGTTTAGACTTAGGAGCAGGACTGTTAGCGTTCTTAGACCCGGGGTCCGGAGTCTTGGTGGGAGCAGCCTCATATGTGGATTGAGGCAAATTATCTGCAAAGGAGAAACAGTGAAGAAAACTGAGCTTGCTAACAAACAAAAAAGTTAAAATCCTTGTGCTCTGAAGTCAGCTTGCCTGTTTAAAAATGGTTGTGATCAATGAACAACACACATAGATCAACATGATCTGCTCCTTACCACAGTCCATGACATCTCCATCATCGTCAATATTTATGGCTGAGT
Source organism: Neoniphon sammara (assembly GCA_900302535.1). Taxonomy (NCBI): domain Eukaryota; kingdom Metazoa; phylum Chordata; class Actinopteri; order Holocentriformes; family Holocentridae; genus Neoniphon; species Neoniphon sammara. The sequence goes on along the minus strand of OMKZ01020560.1, from coordinate 8,417 downwards.
TTGGAGTTTGGCTAAGTCTTTCATCATCAGATTCCGCGTCTCTGTACTCCCAGCCAATCAGACAGTACAGCTTCTTGATGACAGCTTCACATTCTGCCACTGACCTGCAGGACAATATTTATGTGATCAGAGAAAACATGAAAGTTTTAGAAAAGTGTATCAACAAGCTAGGATTACCACTTACTCTTCACTTTTCAATAAATAAAAAACATTGTTTTTTGTTGGAAGAAAATATCTGCTTTGATGTTTTATCATACAGGCCTATATCTTTCCATCTTTCTACATTATTTAACAGCCATCTTACAAACATGAACTGAGGATATTACAAATATGATTATCTGAGACAATCCTGTAAATTAGACAATTCATAAGGAGCTCAGGAAATAATATGTCCAATTAAAATATAGGATCAAGTGTTTAAAATCCAATAGATACTGAACTGAAAGAGAAAAGACTGGCACTCTCCGTATATGGACTACTAGGTCTTCATTTTCTCTTAACACATGACAGGAGCAAATGACAAATGTTTTTCAGCCCTCGGCCAACAGCATCATCATTAATCATCATTCACTTGGAGTGCTGGTCATCTCTTTTTAAAATCACATGAAGGCTGATATTTGGGAAACTCATATGGGCCATCACAGTCTAACATCAACAAGAGCAGATGTGTGCTTTTTCTAAAGGGCAATGAGCAGCCCATTTTTGATTTACTTCTGTATTTAATTTAACCTTTATTTAACCAGGGAGCTTCCACACAACACAACACTCACTCGCAGAGCTTGAGGAAGGTGGCAGCCTGTTTCTCCCTCCTCTTTAACAAAGACTGCAGCAGGTGGCACTTCTTCAGCACTTCTGGGTCCATCAGCTCACTCTCCTCTACCTTCTCCCTGATCCACTTCTGCAGCTCCGGCTCAGTCATTTCCATCTGATCCCCATCATCATCCTCCATAACCACTGAAAAACACGTGTTTCAAATAAATACTTTGAGCTATGTAGACACTTGATGAGGCTGCACAGTAGATGTACTGGGATCACAGTAGTACAATATATAGCAACTGGGTGTTTAACTGGCGTAAAGTGGACGCTGGCATACGTGAATTGTTTTGGGCACTAAGATGAGCATTTGGTTGATATTTTGAAGCAGACTTCAGGAAGTCTCACTAGATGACAATTTAGACTAACGTTAAGTTAACGTTACCTGTAGAGCTGTTTGACATAACCAGGCAGTATGAAGTATGTTAATAAATAAATCGACAGCTTTCAGTAATTTACAGCAGCCAAAAGCCACGTTTAAGGTTACCCCAACAGTAAAACAATAGTTTGCTTACCGATTTTATTTTATTTTTTTCGGCTTCCCGCCTCAACAAGCAATTCACTTTCACTCCACAACAATGTTAGCAGGCGGTTAGCTAAGTTAGCTACGTTCCGGTATGGTTAATACAGGAGAACGTTAGCTAGCCAGCAAGCGTCGCATGTTAACATATCGCAAATGATGCTGCTTAGCAACAGCAAATGTTTGTATTAAAACGTAAAAAAAAAAAAAAAACAGGTTACTCGGGCCTGAATATATTACAGATGAATGAATGGGACTTGCATGTTTTCTGCAACAGTATGAGGAGTTTGGGGACTGATGGTGACGTCAACCAGGAAACGAGAAAACCCCTGATTCAACGTTTCAGAATAATGAAGTAAATGAAATTCATAAAGTTAAAATAAAAAATGGATTGAAGGAGGTATTCTTTTGGTCTTTGGGCAAAACTAATGTTTTGGTTTACCTATAATATTTTCCATCAGGAATATGCACAGAATAATTTTTTTTTTTTTCAGATTTAACTTTACTTTCGCCACATATTTCAGGTATTTCACTGATTCCACTGAAGAATTATGGATATTTTTTTTTTTTTTTTGGCTCTGTACATCCCAAAAAATAAAATACAAAAAATCAAGCGAGACACATTTTACACTTGTATTTTGAAGGCAAAATCGTCCAATTTCCGGTATTTTCTCATCTCTGCACACTGATTTAGAAACTGCTTTTCACTGTCCCTCGATAATGAGAAAGTAACTAAACCGCTGCAAGTCAGTAAAAAAATGCCTTTGCAGTTCGTGGAAGACGTATGCAACGTGCTTTCTACTTTATCATGTCGTGATAAGAAAATAATTAAGGTAGTTAATTTAATCAAAATACATTATTGTTATAAAGATAACACCTTAATTATCTCCTTATCATGAAATAACAGAAGTGGCTCAGCTGTGCATGCAAAACAGGCTTTCTCAAAATGTATTAATTAGACACAGCCTTAGATTAACACTTAAAAAAAAACCTCATAACATGAAATAACTTAAATAGCCTGAGTAAAAGTTTCAAATTTTCTCGCCGCTTACCTCTATAGCGTCACCAAGACTAAATAAGGAAACTCAAGGCTACATCCTTCAAATAATTTATTGTACAAAGTAACATATCAATCGATACTAGTTATTAATTAGTCATTCCATACAAGTGTATCGCATTTCTCTTCGATAAAGTATCATTTATTTGATTTAGAGTTTTCCCCATAAACAACATCTCTGTGACTGGTGATCGCTATCACCGCAGTCCCACGTTTCCCACGAACAGAATTTGTAAAATTTCGATCTTCTCAGCTATTATCCAGTGATGCGGTCCAGTCGTCATCCAGTCGTGGCAGGAATGGGCAGACATACTACTGAGGAAGACGCTGCACTGTGACCCATCACAAATATTCACAGGTGGTCACATCAGTGACCACAATGGAAATAAATCTGTCTACTTTAATGTATTATTCTTGACTATTTTAAGATGAAATGCATTTTTTTTCATTATGACTGTCTTGCTTTTTATCATTGAATAAAAGGAACTCATGTAGGAAATTATTTTACCCAAAGTATACAATCATTTATTAGTAATCATAGTATGAAATCAGACAATATGCTTTTTTTTTTCTTTTTTTTTTTAAAAGCTCAATAATTGAGTCACTATTATATCTGGAAAGCTGCCACTTGGAGACCTCACTGAAAAACAATGGTGAAAAATTCTAGGTGAAATCCAGCAGAAAGTACCAAAGAGGGGTCTAAGATTATGACTTTCAGAACAGTATATAAGGAGGTGCTCAGTTCACTTCAATTCAGTCTGCTCCATGGACCAGCTCAGTTTGTGAATGGAAGAAGCCTTGCAATAAATCTATCACTACATCATCAGATTTTTAGTTGATCTGAGTTATTGGAACTTTGCTACAAAAAGTCAGTGTGGAAGAGGACCATCACTCATTTGGCCCTGGTGGTGGGATTTTTCTCCCACACTAAAACTACACTCCAAACTAAAAAGCAGTACTTAAGCTGAAAGCCTTGAATGGTTTTGCCTATCTACTCAAAAAGAGAAATTTACAGGACTCACTCCACTTGCAGACTGCCTTAACTTGACATTTAAACACTAAAATACAATCAGCTATGTCTCTTGTAACTTCCATGAGATCTTAACTATTTTGGTTTCTTTCACAGGTGTGTATTACCAACAATGGTGTGTGTCTGTGTGCGATTCAGAAACTCCTGAGCTATCCCATTTGGCAGTCATGATTAGAATATGTAGCAGTGTGTGTGTGTGTGTGTGTATGTGTGTGTAGGAGATTAGGGAGGTTTGCACTGGCTCTCACTGGCCCCCCTCTCCTGCCTTTCAGGTGATCTGCTCCTCCTGGTAGGTGGAGGTTGAGATGGAGCCGTACGGGTCCACCACCGTCTGAGCACAGCGCACCACCGTCACCAGCAGGAAGAAGCACAGGAGGAAGAGGAAGAAGAGAGCGAAGCCCAGGTCCACGTCCACCTCCAGCTGAGCCGAGACGGGGTGAGCACTGTGGTCCATGTGGGTGATGGTGTTTGCTACGCCTTGTTAAATTCACAAGCTGTTTGTCATATGGACTTCAACAGACTGAGGCACCAGCAGCTGATTGCACACAGACAGGTGAAGATGGAGGAGTTTACACCGGGTCTTTGAACGGAGAGACAGCTCATAACATTTCTTATTTTAGCAGAGTCTTGGCATTCATTAATGATAGATACACAGTAGACTTTTTGCATGAATGTCACATAGGTCCAACTCAGACATCGCCCTGCAACAGTGGAAACATTGTTTGTGAACTTTGGTTGGTGCATTTCAGATTCAATACTGCACAGTTCTTTTAAATATTGCTATTTTCATACAGGACAAGAAAACATATGTCACATACATCCATATTTTGTTCTAGGGTTATTTCCAGGTCGGCCTCTATCATTTCCCTGCTTGGTTGTTATCTTGAGGAACACAGCACAAAGACAAAGCCTCACATTTGAGCAAAACAGACAGAATCCCTGTTGATTAGCTGTCACCAAATTTGTGAGACTAAAAAAAAAAAACTTTATAAGAAGTTACAGACTTGCTCATAATGTTGTTCTGTATGAAACTTTGTCTTATTTAGCATTACTACAAGATCAAGAAATTATTTTTTATCACTGTTAATAGCTGACAGTAATAGAGAACTTCAAGAAAAAGCAACACAAATAACTGAACTTAACCTGTTAATGATGATATATCCTTGAATAATACAACACTAAAAGATATTTCAAACTCACCATTCGTCCTGCAACGCGACAAACAGCACAGATCCTTAGTGCTGCGGAGCCTTTTGACCACCTGTCCAAACCATGAGAGGCTTTCATAGCATCTCTGTCTGTGTTCCCTCTGAGGTTCCTTATTACTCGGGTTACATAAGACAGACAGTCATCTGTTACCAAACTCTTTCCTCGCCCTCGCTTCTCATGATCATCAGAGGAAAAATGAGCAGCCCGTGAAGTACCCCCTGCACACGCACACACACACACATACATGCGCACATGCACATGCAAGATACACAAGCATACCCTTGCACCTTGCGACCTCCCCCTGGCGTGTAAAGCCTTTATTAATACTTCAGCAGGAATTGAATAACGGTCTACACAGTTCACAAGTGAATCAAACACCCCATCGCCTTTGTTCCCCTGTCAAAAGGACCTTCGGCTCTGTCATCAATTAGACTTCACACCACCACAACTCAGGCACCTTAGGTGACACTGGGCTTATTCATCAGGTAAGGCTGAATGGGTGGCTCAAGAGGGAGGGAAACCTTAACACGAATGATGGTTAAGATTTAGGAGGAGGAGTAAGACTTAGCACACGAGGGGTGTGTGGAAAGGGAAGCCCTGACGTGGGACAGGAGAAACAGGAGACGCATTAGCAATTAAATTGTGGAGCTAGACGCAAGGGCAGGGAGGAAATTGACCCTATCAATTTAAAATGGAGATTGTTACAGTGAGGCTGCCAGTGAGGAGAACAGTGCGGAGGCTGAGGCACTGGGGTAAAGTGATCCCACTCCATATGCAATTACCCAAGGAGGCCTTTTAGACTGAAGCCAAAATAGGAGAAAGAGGCAGGGGAGGGAGAAAGAAGCAAGAACTGGTTTCATGTTAGTAAGGATACAAAGGAAGTCCAAAAAGGCAACCCTGATTGCCAAGCTCAGCTGTGGCTTCAGACTCTGGAAAACAACAAAATAATGCGTCTTTACAGAAACTTCAAGATAATTATGAAAATCTTTGAGACACTTTGGCACCATTGGGAAGAGACAGCTTCGCATCTCCAAGTGTGCCAGCCAAGTGCCGCTCAGCGTGTCACTACTAGACCGCGCCATCCGATATTTTAATAGCTCCACCATGCCATTAGATCTAGAGTACACCATTGGAGCCAGTGACTGATGGCTGATGTTCGTGCCAGGCTTGATTTGCCCCACTTCCAGAGTGATAGCGCATCTCCCTGTTTTAATGTCGGTGCCACCACTAAGAGGCACGCTCCTCAGCTCCGCATCATTTGGTTGTTTTTGTTGTGAGTCAGAAAGGAAGGACCGTTCATGCCCAGAGGTAATGAAAATATCAAATACTAACAGAGACAAGATATGGAGAACGTGCTTATGACTTTCACACTATAGAGAAGATACTGTTGCGTGATGGCAGTTCCTTTTTCTTTTTTATTATTGTGCCCAGTGTTTGTGTTATGATGCTAGAAACTGAATGTTTTATGTGATTTTACAAGTTTTCATGTGTCTGCTTTTTTGTTTTATGAGCCCCTAACCAAAGACAATTTTCTGTCACTACATGATAGACAAAAGTTTTCCAAATCTCAACAGATCTCCTCCTACAGTTTTATGATACTGTAGCCAAGAGCAGTCTACTTTTTTTGCATGCAGGCTGACGTATTGCCACTATTTGTCAAAAAATGCTGCAAATACAGTTCTAACGCACAAGAAAACTTACACTTACATTTGCGTTTCTGTTACACTGGGACCAATTAGTCTTGTCTGGTTAAAAGGGATTACAGGCAGCATGCAATTATTGTTAATTAAGCAAATAAACTCCCAACAAGCTGCACACAATACAGTACATTACAGAAACTGTCAAACCTGACAAAGCCAATGGAGTATCTACAGATTAGTTATAATGTTTCACTGAAATGCTCGAGCTCCTTTGCATTGATTTGACTAAAATTTGGCTTAAGCGTTTATCATTTTTGCATACAATCTGATCAAACCTCGAATGCCGAAGCACTGAACATTTGAAACAACTGAACCTGTCTTTTCAGATGAGGGGAAATCAACAAGGAGTCAGAACTGTTATCCACAATGTCCTTTATCTTATATCTCAGCGACGCGACAAAATACAAAATAAAAACACTGTTTTTGTGGAAGCAAAGCTCTAGAGCGAGCTGCAGGTTAACACACTGCAGGTGATTGGTCTTTGAGTGCTGAGGCGTAGGAAAAGTTAGAGGTAACTAAAGGCCCGTAGCATTACAGTGCATGGAGTGTCTGACATGTTGGGACACAAGACATCAGGGGGGATCAGATCGAGGGGAGAGAAATTACACATAACACTTGAAATGAGGCTGAAGGCACTTGCAAACGACAAGCTAATACAAAATGTAAAATGTACTTTGGTGTCTCATTTTACTCATTACTTAACATCTTAATCTTTTTTTAGACAAAACTAACCAAAAGAATAGCAAACAAAGAGAAAGATTTGGGGTTTTTTTTCTATAAAGGACAGAATAAATATGAAATAAAAGTGTAAACACAAATCATAATCCAAACTGCTCTAAACATAAACACAAATCAGGTTTGGACTTCAATCAAGCACTATTATTAAACATGGTTACTGGATACTGACTCAGTGATGATCCGCATAAGAAACAATAAAGTGCATCTTTGGATGGATGGACAAAACAACACTGAATCAAAACAATGGTGACTTTTTTTTCCAGTCCGTGTGAGTGAAGAAGAACTCTTGATTGGTTTGGGTTAAGCTGAACAACTTGCTCCTACATCAGCCTGAACGCTCGACTAAAGTGAAAGCAAGTAAAACATAAACGAAAAATTAAATCATAAAAGACACGAAGCATAAACAAAACAAACATTTAAAAATGATCTCAAACTGCATGGTTTCTGCTTCCCAGAAGGCATCATGTTTAAGACAAACAAAGGCACATTTCATCACACGCTGCAAACGTAGCACCCTCTCTTTCTCACGTTTTCAGTTAAAACAACATTATTTATCATCAGTTTTTCTTTTTTAAACATCATTGGAACAAATAGCAACACTGGATACTTGGGGGCAGAAAACCACTGGCAACAAGTAAAGTGACAAACTGAACAAAATGGCGGCTGCAAGAACTAACTGCATGTGAATGTTTGCACGGATTCATTTACTGATATTATAATTACTCTGGACGGGGGCAGATGCATCACTCACACTGACCTACACCGGGTTATGGTCCATGGAGAGACAGTGCCTCATCATTCACAGCAGTGTTAGCGCTCCTCACAATGCCACTGACCTCAGCGTGGTTCAGTTGAGCGAAAACTATTAGCACTTTAGCTTTGTCATTACTCTGGGAGGGCGGGCGGCGGACCGAGAAAGGCAGGGCATCAGTCAAGTTAAAGGACAGCAGTACTCAGAGGAGCGACTGCACAGGAGGAGGGCGCCCCGTCCCGACCGCAGCGGCTCTTTAAACGCTTTCAACGAGAGAAAAAGAGAAGCGAGGGGCGGGCGTGTTTGTCGCAACTTGGTCAACAGCACATCACCTTGGAGAGATAGGAGGAGAGAGGAGAAGGTGCATTTAAGGGGTCTACCACTCTGCAGCTAAGGCACTAGACAGGTACAGTTTAAGTCTGTGCGTGGCTCCATAACTGTCGTTCATGCTCCTCCTCTCCTAATTTAATTTAGTGTAGAGAAGTGAAATCGTCCGCAATGGATTTGCAGGGCTGTGAAAAAGAAGAGGTGTTTAGTTTTGTTACGATTTAGCTATAAATGTAGGTATGTGTGTGTGTTTGTGTGTGTGTGCTGCAGCC
>OMKZ01020558.1:0-27660 GCA_900302535.1 Neoniphon sammara | reverse complement strand
ATGATTTCATGATTGATGCATGATTTCTTATATGCATGTATGTACATAATTACACATTTAGAAACAAAGACATTTTTATCTTGAAAATTCACAGTTGAAATCCCTGCTTGAGATGAACGTGGAGAAGTTTGTCAGTCTGTTTGATCCAAGCGCTCCACACTGCTTGCCACTCTTCCGTATGGCCCTGACATTTGATGATGAAAAGATGGAAATTTATCCCACCTTTCAAGATCTTGAAGAGGCTGTTCTAGAAATTCTGAATGCCATCACAAGAACGATGCAGGTGAGTTTGCATAAAACAGCAATATAAAGAGAAATAACCATGTTATGGTGTGATTTTGTTGTGCAGAGATATTGATCAGCTCTTGATGATCCCCATGACACTGATCCACAGAATGTACAGACAGTCCAGTCATGGTTAGCAGAATCCACATTTGCCTTTGTTGATGCCAAACTGCCCGATCATGTCCTTGTTTGGGCTCAGGCCACTGTAAGGACTGCTGTGCGCAAGAACCTAGAGGAACCCGACAAACATTTCCAGAATTACGGTAACATGCTATAATCTAGTCATTCCATGTCATTGCTCAGTTAATCCATTTTAATGCTGACTTTGTCCACTCTGTGTCATCAGTTGACAACTACGAGTGGCTTGTAAATGGAACAGCACAAGCTCGAGTGGAGAAGTTCTTGGAAGAGGACCACTCCTTTGATGAGTATACTGAGGTGACAAGTGGTAGAGAAATAGAATTTCCTTTAATGTACCTCACTCTCTGTCATTGTGTAATTAGAATGTTTCTCCCAGCAAGTGGAGGAGTTCCGTGGTGTCTCGAAGGAGATCATCAGCCTCCCAGCAAAAGCCCATTTTACAATGGTCCATCTGGACTGTGAAGAGCTGAAACGGGGGCTGGCTAACAAAACCAATAACTTTGCTCAAATGCTTTTAAAGAGACTGATCACCAGCCACCGTGAGCACAATCTGCAGTGAGTCACTTTTTGTCACATTCTCTTATGGTCCTAGATGTCATTTAGCTTCTAAAATGATCACATTTTGATTTTTGTTCAGTCCACACTAACCTTTTTCTGCTTCCTCAAAGGATCTGCCATGAGTTTGAGACCATCAAAAAGAAAGCTCTCACAATCCCAGAGAATACAGACGACATGTTTAAGATGATTGTTGACATAAGTAATATTAAGACAAATGGCATTGCAAAGTTAAAAGACAAGATACTGGTGAGTATACTGATAATTTGTTCCACCTGTAGTAGTTCACATACACATTTGTGGTTAATTTATATGAATTTAAACCATCTCAAATCTTTACTAATGCCATTTGCTATTACTTTGTGTTCTTACAGGAAACCCACCACAGATTGAACTACCTCCTTGATGTCCACACCTTTGAGCCAGAGGATCTGGAGCAGAATTCCACTGTGTTTCTCTGGCCACAAAACATCCTCCCTGTCTTTGAACTCCATGATGAAGTAATGCTCTTGTTTCTCTCTACAATCTGTCTTGTTGATTTATTGAGAATGAAATAATTCTGGATAGTTATGTCTCTCCCCAGTTAATCGAGAAGGCCAAACAGAAAAGAGAGCAGGAGCTTCTTGCGAGAAGAGAAAGGTTGATAGTAGAGCTTGAGAAATTGGGGTGCAGGATGGAGGAGTTTGCAGACTGCTCTGAGCTGAGCATGATGCTGCAGGTACTGTCATATGAGGACCATGCAGTATGTAGCATTCATCTACAATCACAGCACATTTGTCAATATATATGTATGTAAAAATATCTCAGTAAGAGCCACTCTTTCTTTGTTTTTTTCTTATTTGTCTTTTTTTTAACAGTCTTTGTCATTTGTGGATTTTTATTTAGCACTGCCTTTTAGATATCACAGTCTCATGATCACTTTTTCGGGCAGTATGTGACAGATGTGAGAACAGTCCAGAAACGGCTCCAGGATGCTGAGGAGGCCATTGTCTTCATCAATAGAGAGGAGACCCTCTTCAAATGGGACCAAACAAGCTACCCAGAGGTTGAGGTCATGAAAGAGAGTATCGAACCTTTCCAGAAGTTGTTTGGACTGGTGCTGAAGTGGCAGCGTGATGAGAAGAGGTTTGATTTCTGTTTGGTTTATATTGTGTTCGCGACTTAATTGAGATTTCTCCTTATAACTTTTAATCCTCTTTATATCCAGATGGATGGACGGCTCATTCCTGCACCTCAATGGTGAAAGCATGGAGGTAGAGGTGGACGAGTTCTTCAGGGAGATCTACAAGATGTTGAAGTTCTTCCAACAGAAACAGAAGAAGACAGAGCAAGAAAGAGAGAAAATGGCTGGAAAAACGAGGCGACAACCTGGAGAGGACGATCCAAGCAAGCAGGAGAGCCCCACCATACTCATGTGCTCCAGGGTAATAGAGCAGATCAAAGAGTTCAAGGTATTGCACGTAGCTATTCTTTCAGTGGAAAAGTGCTCACTGATGAAGCTTCATTGTCAATCATGATGCTAAACTATTATGCGGAATGTGCTTATGCCAACAGGAGCATATCCCCATGGTATCCATCTTGTGTAATCCAGGTATCAGATCTCGTCACTGGAACCAGATGTCAGAGATAGTGGATTATGACCTCACTCCAGACGCTGGCACTACACTGCGCAAAGTTCTGAAACAAAATCTGTCTCCTTACATGGAACAGTTTGAGTCCATTAGTGTTGCTGCTAGTAAAGTGAGGGCTCCTGATTTTTTTTCTTTTTTTCTTTCTGTAGTTTTTATTAGAATATTTAATGCTAAATCCATGAGTAAACACTGTCAAAGTTTTGAATGCTACACGTTCATACTAAGTTTGTGTCTTTACAGGAGTTCTCCCTGGAAAAGGCTATGCAAACCATGGTAGAGGTTTGGGATGGCATTTCTTTCCACCACCAACCCTACAGAGAGACGGGCGTGTCCATTCTTACAGCTGTGGATGAGATTCAGACATTGCTGGATGATCAGATTGTCAAGACCCAAACCATGAGGGGCTCACCCTTTATCAAGCCCTTTGAGAATGAGATTAAGGTCATTTTTAAGTTTCAGACAGTTTGTTATCCTGAACTGTGTGATGATATGCAAATCTACAAATTGTGGATTGCTCAAACCTGGAGAGATTTAACTCTTTACTCTGTGTCCCACTCTCTGGCTACCTCAGCTATGGGAGGAGCGTCTGATCCGTATCCAGGAAACAATAGACGAGTGGCTGAAGGTGCAGGCCCAGTGGCTCTACCTGGAGCCCATCTTCTCCTCTGAAGACATCATGCAGCAAATTCCGGAGGAGGGCCGCCTTTTCCAAACTGTTGACAAACACTGGAAAGAGATCATGAGGCACTGTGTCAAGGACCCCAAGGTAGTTGGAGAAACTTGAGTTTGAGATCATAGGATAGTTGCTGGTCTGGTGAAAATGCCGTTATAAATTATTCTGAAAAAAAAATGCCTGTATGATTCAGTATTTTGGTTCCATTCATATCTTGTAATTATAGATTCTGCCAGCAACCTCGCTGCCTGGTTTGCTTGAAAGACTCCAAGAGTCGAACTGCTTTCTTGATAACATCATGAAGGGACTGAATGCGTACCTGGAGAAAAAACGTCTCTTCTTTCCACGGTACAGAAAACATCTTTTTGTCACTCTCTTTTGTTCACAGCTTTGGTAATATCACAGATTTACATTCTCACCACATCTACTGTTGCCAGGTTCTTCTTCTTGTCCAATGATGAAATGCTGGAGATTCTGTCTGAGACCAAGGATCCACTGCGAGTGCAGCCCCATCTGAAGAAGTGCTTCGAGGGCATCTCCAAGCTGGACTTTCTACCCAACTTGGATATCCAGGTCAGTCTTACTTCTTCTTGTTGACTTGTTTTCTTGTTTACTTATTGTTGTTGCTACATGACACAATGATTGATATGATACTGTATATTATATTTTCCGTCTGTCCAGGCCATGTACAGTAGTGAAGGGGAGCGTGTTCAGCTCATACAACACATCTCCACGTCAGAGGCCAGGGGAGCTGTGGAGAAGTGGCTGGTGCAGGTGGAGGATGTGATGCTGCGTAGTGTCAGAGATGTAGTGGCGCGCTCCAGAGTGGTGAGATCACTATGCTCTCTACTTACTATAGCACCATAATGAAATGCTTACAATAAAGCCATCTTGTGCATGTATCAGTACTATATTTGGATCATTTGCTTCTACTGCATGAGTAAGAATGTATAGTAAGTCAGTGACAGCTGAGTGGATGTGTGTGATGGCGTTGGCAGGCCTATTCTGAGACCCCTCGTAGCCAGTGGGTAAAGGACTGGCCTGGGCAAGTGGTGCTCTGCACATCTCAGATCTTCTGGACCATGGAGGTGCACGAGGCCATTAGAGAAGGGGCCGATGTAGGTTTTTATATTTTCATTACCTAATGCAGGTCTATTTTGGGGGGACAATTCCTTTTCTTTAATATGTTTGTTTAGGCAGTTGAAATACAGACAAATACAAATTGTATATAGTGCCTTGATGCTTTCATGATTGTGTGTAGTGCTTCCTGAATATCACAAAAGGATTTAGGTGTCAACACTCATAGCTGAAATTAGTCTAAATGTTCATAATGATACAAATTTTACTTCCTTTTGTCAAGTAAATACATAGCAATACCTCTTTGGGAAAATTTGAAAATTGCAGTTAGACTTTTGTTCTCTGCAGGGTTTAAAGAACTACTATCAGCAAATGCAGAATCAACTAAATGATATTGTGGAGTTGGTGAGGGGGAAGCTGCCCAAACAAACTCGGACCACGCTGGGAGCACTGGTCACAATTGATGTCCATGCGAGGGATGTGGTCATGGAGCTTATTGAGAAAGGTACCTCATGGCACAATAGACAAAGAGTTTACATTTGTAACAGAGCTTAATTCAAGTTTGAAGCAAATGCACAGAATTGTTGATTATGAAACAAAGTAGGATATTAAGTGTTAAGATTTCATTTGCAGTTTCCATTTATTAATTATGCCTCCAGGTGTATCACACGAAACAGACTTCCAGTGGCTAGCCCAGCTCCGTTATTATTGGAACAATGAAAATGTGCGTGTCCGCATCATCAACTGTGATGTCAAATACGCCTATGAGTACCTGGGGAACTCACCCCGTCTGGTCATCACCCCGCTGACTGACAGATGCTACCGAACCCTGGTAAAATAAATGACAAATACCCAAACATGGTAACTTGTTTTCTTGTGGGACTACTGGTGAGCAATTGATTATTTTGACATTCAAAGCCCTCCCTCTGTCATAGATTGGAGCTTTCTACCTGAGTTTGGGTGGTGCACCTGAGGGTCCAGCTGGGACAGGAAAGACTGAGACCACAAAGGATCTCGCCAAAGCTCTAGCTGTGCAGTGTGTGGTCTTCAACTGTTCTGATGGACTGGACTACCTTGCTATGGGAAAAGTAACACTGGAAATTTCAATCTGTTTTCTTGATCATCATGTCATCTTGATATCTCAAAACACATAGCTGCCCAGTTACAACGCACCAAGCTCTTTAAAATTCAAACCTACCAGTAGTCATCGATGTAGTTTGCCCACCAACATCCTTTAGTAAACACGTGTTTTGATGCAATCTCTTACAGTTTTTCAAAGGTCTGGCCTCGTCTGGTGCCTGGGCTTGTTTTGATGAGTTCAACCGTATCGAGCTGGAGGTGCTGTCTGTAGTGGCCCAGCAGGTGCTCTGCATCCAGAGGGCCATTGAGCAAAAGCTGGAGTACTTTGACTTTGAAGGGACCATGCTCAAGCTCAATCCCAACTGCTTTGTGTCCATAACGATGAACCCTGGCTACGCAGGACGCTCAGAACTCCCAGACAACCTCAAGGTCTTTACATCTTTTGGACTTTTAGCAGCCAACCAACAGCTTATCACACACTGGGTTGGCATTTTCATTGTTGGCATAGTTACAGATATCTAGGTACGTGTTGAACCAGTGTTTGACTTGTTACACATTTCAGATGACAGCAATGATGTTGTCATCTGTAGTTGATAAAATCAAACCAGTGGGAATATTTCCACTGGAGGAGAGTAAACTTTTCATTTGTGATGTAGGCTAGCTCAGTACATAGAGAGGATGATGGCTAACGATAAAATGAATTGGGATGAATCAATATTTGTCAGTTTTAGTCTGACATTTATAGGCACATGATAACATCAACAGCAATTTTTGATATCTGTAATATTGTTACTGAACTTGAAAAAGTAATTTTTTACACCACTCACTGGGGAAAAAAGACATACAGAACACATTACTAGGTGATACATTACTGGCCAGCACAGGCAGAAATATTATTAACTTCATTTTCCCTGGCTTTCATGTGCAGGTGTTGTTCAGGACCGTGGCCATGATGGTACCTAACTATGCCCTGATTGCAGAGATCTCTCTGTATTCCTATGGATTCCTCAATGCCAAACCTTTGTCAGTGAAGATTGTGATGACCTACAGGCTGTGTTCGGAGCAGTTGTCCTCCCAGTCCCATTATGATTACGGCATGCGGGCTGTCAAAGCCGTACTTGTGGCTGCAGGAAACCTCAAGCTCAAGTTCCCTGATGAGAATGAAGATATACTGGTATTTTTGCTGAAATGCTTGCATATACCAATTATGAGTCCTTAGATATGTCTTAATTGAGAACCTAATTTCACATGTATGTTGATTTTTGATTTTTGATTTTTCCATGGTGTAATGTCCAGCTCCTGAGGTCCATAAAGGATGTAAATGAGCCTAAATTCCTCTCCCATGATATTCCATTGTTCAATGGAATCACAAGTGATCTGTTCCCAGGAATCTCCCTTCCTGAGGCTGACTATCAGGTTGGATATGTTAATATCATGGCTTATTCTGTGGGCAGTGTAACAGTGGCTTTGTATTTATTTATATTGTATCACTTAAGCAATGTTTCATGTCTTTTTGCAGCTGTTCCTGGAAGCTGCTGTGGAGTGCTGTAAAAATCACAATGTACAGTCAACACAGGTCTTCTTAGAGAAGATTGTCCAGACATATGAGATGATGATAGTCAGGCATGGGTATGCTATACTTCACCTTACCATATTTAGATATAATGTTTAACATTGTTATTTTAAGTTATATTTGACATGATTTTGACATAGCTTCTATGGTATTTTTGAAACATAATATTGCAGGAACTTATGAGCCTGCATCAATATACCTTTTTTGTATCAGGTTCATGCTGGTGGGAGAGCCCTATAGTGGAAAGACCAAAGTGTTACACATCCTAGCTGACACTTTGACTGTCATGAATGAGAGAGGGTACAATGAGGAGGAGAAGGTCATCTTCAGAACGGTGAACCCAAAGTCCATCACCATGGGACAGCTCTTTGGGCAGTTTGACCCAGTTTCTCATGAGGTGGGCCTTCACCTCTATGGTGCATCTTGTACTTATCAGCTGACCCTCTGATTTTGATGCTGGGTGATAATTTCATCCTCTCTGATTTGTCTTTACACTTTCTTTTGTTCACATGCTTAGTGGACAGATGGGATTGTGGCCAACACTTTTCGTGAGTTTGCATCAGCTGACACACCGGACCGTAAATGGGTGGTGTTTGACGGCCCCATAGACACTTTGTGGATTGAGAGCATGAACACTGTGTTGGATGACAATAAAAAGGTAAACTAAAACACAGTTTGAGAATAATATGTATGTATTTGGTTGGCACATACTTATGTAAGATTTTGTTTGCTGTACTCTCACTCTGCAGCTGTGTCTGATGAGTGGTGAGATCATTCAGATGTCCAATCAAATGAGTCTGATTTTTGAAACCATGGACCTGTCACAGGCCTCGGTAAGTCAGCTGTTTGGAGTATAAATCAGTGTGAGTGTTATCTGACATGTTGATTGAAGTTTCAGTTTAAAAATTGATTTGTTGAAATGAATGGCTATGACCAGCCTTGCATCTGGATGGGGTAGATGCCATCTGCCCTGTTGAAATGCAAATAATTCAGCAACATGCTGGACTTTTGTATGGGATCTGACGCCCAATGAGAGTTCAAAATCCCCCTTGCTAGACTGACATTATAGCTGGATGTTTTGATTATTTTCTCCCTCTCCAGCCTGCCACTGTGAGTCGATGTGGAATGATATACATGGAGCCGTCTCAGCTGGGCTGGGAGCCCTTGGTGACATCTTGGATGAACACTCTGCCAGAGGCTCTGCAGAACCCAGAAAACAGCTCCCTGCTGCTGGAGCTCTTCCATTGGCTTTTGCCTCCTGCCCTCAGGGTGCTGCGTAAACACTGCAGGGTGAGTGACCCTGGGGCCCAGAACAACCCAGACACTAGGAATCATATTGAGCTTTTTTCATATATTCTACAAAAAGTTTTGTCAAGCTCAATTATGGTTTTGTTCCTTGTAGGAAGTTGTCTCCACCAGCAACAGCAATACTGTGGTTTCCTTGTGTCGCCTGTTTGAGATGCTGCTCACTGAACCTGTGAAGGTGGAGCTTGGGAATAAAAATATTCGCACCTGGATCATGGTAAAAGACTGTGTGTAGAATGATTTTATGTACTGCTGTAGTCGATGGTAGAATTAAACTGTAACCCTGTTTGTCTGACAATTGCATTTTGAACTTTTTCCTCTTTCTTTTTGATTGCAGGCAGCCTTTGCTTTCTCCCTGGTGTGGTCTGTGGGAGGCAGCTGTGATGCAGACAGCAGAGAGAGGTTTGATGAGTTCTTCAGAGTGACTGTTTCAGGGAAGACAGACGAACACCCAATCCCTGCTACTGTTGGAAAATGGGAGTGTCCCATGGATGAAAAGGGCCTAGTGTATGACTACTCATATGAGGTACTACATGATTATACACCTCGTAAGTGATTTAGTTGTGCTTAAAGACAGGAAGTCCTATTGTAATTTCCTCTACAGTTTAAAGGAAAAGGCCGCTGGGTCCACTGGAATGAAGCCATCAAGAATGTCAACCTGGGAGACAAAAACACCAAAGTGCAAGAGATTATCGTCCCCACCATAGACACAGTTCGCTACACCTACCTCTTGGACCTCTGTATCAACTATGGAATGTTAGTACAAAGTGTTCACAGTTGTATTAATAAGCACAAATGCTTGTGAAAGTCTCCCTTCTCAGTTTAAATCCAATAATATCATTCATGACATACTGCAGAATATATGTGTAATATATATATCAGGAACTATGCTGGATTGCTAGCAAAACCTTTTCCTATGTCTCCTGCTCAGGCCTCTATTGTTTGTTGGTCCTACCGGCACTGGGAAGTCAGTGTATGTGAAGCAGAAGCTGATGAACAATCTGGACAAAGACCGCTACCTGCCCTTTTTCATCAATTTTTCAGCTCGGACTAGTGCCAACCAAAGCCAGGTCAGCGATTAGTAGTCATGATAATTTATGTAGTACTGCAAAAAACTCTGTAAGTGATAACATTTTTCCTTTTTTCAGGTAAATAATTAATTTAGTTTAAAGAGAGTTTTTTTTTCTTTTTTTGTGTGTATTTACCATATTTTCCAGAATATCATCATGGCCAGATTAGATAAAAGAAGGAAGGGAGTGTTTGGGCCACCCATGGGGAAGAAGTGTGTCATCTTTGTGGATGACATGAACATGCCTGCGCTGGAGCAGTTTGGAGCACAGCCCCCTATAGAACTTCTTCGACAGTACATAGACCACGGAAACTGGTATGAACCAATCACGATTAGGTGCTTGATTTAAATCAAAACTGCCACAATTTAAAGGGAATAGACTAAATAACTCATGTATACATCAGTCCTACTGTTTAACCAAGAGTTTGGGCCCAGGAGGCAAGTGCAAAAATTATAATGTGTTTATGTATGTGAAACTGTGTACCTGTTAAGTGTTTATAATTGAATCTCAATGCAAGACAAATTTCAAGGCAACCTGACAGTAAAGTTGTATTCAATTGAACTGAATTGAATTCATTTGAACTAAGAAAAAAACAAAAGCAATAGAGGATTGAACTCACTGCTTCAGAGAGGCTCAAGCATTATCACTTACAGACAGACCTTTTCTAATGTGTCTGGCAGGTATGATCTGAAGGACACCTCTAAGATCACCCTTGTAGACCTGCAGCTCATCTCAGCCATGGGCCCCCCTGGTGGTGGGAGAAATGCTGTTACATCTCGTTTCCTGCGACACTTCAATATTGTTAGCATTAATGCCTTCAGTGATGACACCATGGTGCGCATCTTCTCCAGTGTGGTGGCCTTCTATCTCAGAAACAATGAATTCCCGCCAGAATATTTAACTGTTGGCAACCAAATAGTGACTGCTACGATGGAAGTGAGTCCTCCAAAGACACCCAGTGATGTGTTGTGCATTGTTTAAATGAGTTGGATAAATATATTCTTGCATGTACAAACACTCTCATCAATCATATTTTATCTTCTCCGGTGCTTTATTTGTCTGCTTATATGCTGTTTAATCCCCAAGGTGTACAAGAAAGCCATGGAGAATCTACTTCCCACTCCAGCCAAGTCTCACTACACCTTCAACCTACGGGACTTCTCACGTGTGATCCAAGGCTGCCTGCTGCTGAAGAAAGAGTCTCTGGAGAACAAACGCACCATGATCCGCTTGTTCGTCCATGAGGTCTTCCGTGTCTACTACGACCGCCTGGTGGATGACAAAGATCGAGCATGGCTCTACCAACTGATGAACAACATCGTCAGAGACCACTTCAAGGAGTCATTTGACCAGGTGTTTGATCACCTGAAACAAGGCAAAAAAGTAAGTTGAAATTAGGGCTGCAACTAACTAATTATTTTCAGTGTCGATTAATCTATCAATTAGTTTTTGATTAATCAGTTAATCATTTTGTCTGTCAAATGTCAAAAATGATGATAAATGTCCATCACAAGTCATCAGAGCCCAAAGTGGCCACAGCGGTCTTATATCCGCTTACTTAGTCTGACTAGCAGGGGATTTTATTTCATATATTACTAAAGCAATGAATCAATTATCAAAATTATAATTGATTAATTTTCTATCAGATTGTGGCAGCATTAGTTGAAATTCTGTTAGGCCCAGTAGTTTACGAGATTAGCTGCAGACAGACACATAGACACACCCACCCAAATGCATTATCTCCTGACAGAGATAAATGTACATTTTTAATTTGTATGATCATATTTTTCCCTCTCTCAGCTGGTTGAAGAAGACATGCGTAATCTCCTGTTTGGCGACTACATGAACCCTGAACTGGAGGATGATGACCGCCTGTATGCTGAGGTGCCCTGTGTGGAAAGCTTTGGCCAGGTGGTGGAGTTCTGCCTAGATGAATACAACCAGATGCACAAGAATCGCATGAACCTTGTTATCTTCCGGTAAACGGCTTTGGTATTATAGAGTCAAGTCAGTTGCATGCACTGTATAAGTATCAGTCTTAAAAAGCTATTAAACCTAGAGTTTAAAAATCTCACTTTTATTTAAACACGTTTCAGGATATTGATATTTGCTTACAAATGACTTTTTTGCAATGTACTAATGAAATTATATATTTAAATTCAACTCAGTATGTGCATGGGTACTTAATACTAAACCGAAAATTTAATGATTTTTTTCATTATGTAGGTATGTACTGGAGCACCTGTCCCGTATCAGTCGTGTGCTAAAGCAGCCAGGAGGCAATGCCCTGCTGGTGGGGGTGGGAGGCAGCGGGCGCCAGTCCATCACCCGCCTGGCTACATCCATGGCCCACATGACCATGTTCCAACCAGAGATCTCCAAGAGCTATGGCATGAATGAGTGGAGAGATGACCTCAAGGTTAGCTTTATGGATTATAAGAGGTTTTATCATTTTGATATTCGATGTATTTGGCTTGGAACATTTTCATTTCCTCTTTCCTCCTTCCTATACTGTAGCTGCTGCTGAAGAATGCTGGTGTGAAAGGTCAGAAGACAGTGTTCTTGCTAACTGATGCTCAGATCAAAGAGGAGGCTTTTCTAGAAGATGTTGACAGTGTCCTGAACACTGGAGAGGTTCCCAACCTGTTTGCTGTAGACGAGAAGCAAGAAATCATGGAGGTATGCCGTTGCATACCCCCTTAGAGAGCATTGTAAACCCATTATGCAAGGCTTATCCATTTATATGCAATATTGTTATAGTTTCATGCCTTGGCTCTCTCTCTTTCCAGGCAGTTCGTCCCATTGCCCAGGCTGGTAATAAGAATTTGGAGTTTAGCCCTTTGGCTCTATTTGCCTTCTTTGTGACGCGCTGTAGGGAGAACCTGCACATTGTGGTGGCCTTCAGTCCCATTGGTGATGCCTTTCGTAATCGCCTGCGCCAGTTCCCTTCTCTTATCAACTGCTGTACCATTGACTGGTTCCAGGTACACAGGCATGAGGGGTGGTGTGATCATATGTACTGTGTATTTTGTACTATCCATCCATCCATCCATCTATCCATCCATCCATCCATCCATCCATCCATCCATCTAATAGACAGGGACTATATGGCCTCTGACTTCATATGGCCTCTGAACTACAGAAAACAAAAAAGAAAGAGGAGGGACAGAAACTGGAGACATAGATTAGCTGATTGACAATGTTCTTCATAATTTCACTTCACATCTTCATTATTTCTTCACATCCACATTGCTATTCCTCTGTCTGCCCTGGCAGCCATGGCCAGAGGAAGCGCTTGAGCGGGTAGCCAACTCTTTCCTCGAGACACTGGAGATGAGTGAACATGAGAGGCAGGAGGTCATACCCATCTGCAAGACATTCCATACCTCTGCCATACAGCTCTCACACAGGTAAGAAATGTATTTATTTATGATTCATTTAGTTATACATGCATTAATTTTCCTTTTTTAATGTAATCTAAACATCTACCCCTTAATAAAACTGTTGTTCTGATTGGCAGATTCCTGTCTGAGCTAGGTCGCCATAACTATGTGACACCAACATCCTACCTGGAGCTGATTGCTGCGTTCCGTCTACTCCTCACTCAGAAACGAGACACTGTCATGAAGGCAAAAAAGAGGTACACTAATGGTCTGGATAAACTCGCCTTTGCTGAGTCTCAGGTACAGTAAATAGTACAACATATTAACTAAATTAGATTTATTCATATAGCCTTTGCATTACTCTGTATAGTGTCTTTTTCAAAATGTCTCTCTGTAGGTGGGTGAGATGAAGAAGGAATTGGTAGACCTGCAGCCCAAGCTGGAGCAGGCAAAGATAGACAATACCAAGATGATGAAGGTGAATAAGTTACATATTTTCACTGAACCTGTAGATCCACAGCATATATTACTGCAAAAGCACTTACTTTCTCTGCTTGCTCAGGGATTATTTGGATAATCTAATGCCAATAGTTAACTACATATCAAGCAGCCTAACCGTAAAGTGTTACTAAAATGTTTACTTGTTTCAGGTGATAAAATACTATTAAATGTAGCCTGTAGAATATATACTCAGATATTGGGAAAGGGATAATTTTAGGATGGAGGTTGGGGTTAGAAATAAGGTCAGATTTGAGTCAAAATGCAGTCAGGGTTAGGATTATATTACAGTTAGAGATGAAGCAATTAGGCAGTGGTAGGGGGCGGCAGTGACAGGGACTTGGAACTTCAGAATTCGGGATGATTACGCTGGGAGACATTGGGAAAAAATACAAAAGAATAGTGTTGCCTTTTCAGGTGATTGAAGTGGAGTCAGTGGAGGTAGAAGCCAAGAGTAAAGTTGTGCGAGTTGATGAGGAAGCTGCAACTATTAAAGCCAATGAGGCTCAGGCTTTGAAGGATGAGTGTGAAAGCGACTTGGCTGAGGCCATACCCGCCCTGGAGGCTGCCCTCTCAGCCTTGGACACTCTGAAGGTAGGCATTCCTTTAGTCTGTTGTACCAGTATGGCCATTAAAACCATTGCAGTTTAGACAGTTGACTCAGCTTTTTTTTCATTTCAGCCCTCTGATGTGACAATTGTGAAGTCGATGAAAAATCCTCCATCGGGGGTGAAGTTAGTGATGGCAGCCGTGTGTGTGATGAAGGAGATTAAGCCAGACAAGATTGCTGACCCAGCTGGGACTGGACAGAAGGTTGGAGTCTATCAAGGGGAAAAATTGTGGGGAAAATACAAGAATATCCACTAATTATTTTGGGTGGCCCAAAACTTTGTGTTAATCCCCCCAACCAAAAAAAAACAAAAAACAAAAAACATTTTAACCTCACACTGACTTGTCTGTTGTTCTGTGTTGTCTAGATTTTTGACTACTGGGGTCCAAGCAAGAAGCTGCTGGGTGATATGAACTTTCTACGAGATCTCAAAGAGTATGACAAGGACAATATTCCTGTGAGTTGCAGTGAAACTGCATACTTAAGAAAGCATATGATCATGTGCTGTGCTTTCACTAACTTGCTTTTTATTGCAGGTCCCTGTGATGCAAAAGATCCGTAGTGAGTACATGACTAATCCTGACTTTGACCCCAGCAAAGTGGCCAAGGCCTCCTCTGCTGCAGAGGGTCTATGCAAGTGGATCAAAGCCATGGAGGTCTATGACAGGGTGGCAAAGGTGGAGTGTTATTGGATTCATGTTTAGATAAAATATGCTTGCTTGCTTACACTTTTTCTTAGTTCTCAACCTTGATTTTGTGTGAATCAGTCTTCATCCCATGTGTCTTTGATCTCTTTGTCTCTGGTCTTAGGTAGTGGCTCCTAAAAAGGCCAGTCTAGCAGAGGCACAACAATCTCTGGCCACTACCATGGCCCTGCTGGACCAGAAGAGAGCTGAGCTAAAGGAGGTAGAGGACCGTTTGGCTGCACTCCAGAAGACTTTTGAGGAGAAGACAGAGGAGAAGGCCCAGCTGGAGTTCCAGGTGGACTTGTGTGCCCGAAAGTTGGAGAGAGCTGAGAAACTCATTGGAGGCCTTGGGGGAGAGAAGACCAGGTGATGACAATGATTATGATAACACATGCATAGAGAAAGCAGGAGCGAACACCCAGTCCAGGGCATTCTTCCTATTCCTCTCCTGACACCCCCGACTCCTCTGCCATACTCACACTCACTCACACACACACACACACACACACACACACACACACACACACACACACACACACACACACAAACAAAGCAACACCCAGACACCTCCCTCCAGGGACTATACACACTGGCTATAACATATTCACTCTATATAGACTACTCATCATACTACACATCATTCAGACTGTGTATATACTGTATATATCTTGTATCCCATACTCACTGTTCATACTGTTTATACTGTTAATACTGCTCATCCTGTATATATCTTGTCTATATAACTTAGCACATTCATACTGCTAGTACTTATAGTTATTCCACTTAGACTTTTTCTTAACATTGCTCTGCACTTTTACTTCTTCTTTTGCACTTCTGGTTAGATGCTAAACTGTATTTCGTTGTATTAGTACTTGTACTTGTGCAATGACAAGAAAGTTGAATCTAAATATAATCTAAATCTAAATATTGTGCAGAATGTTTCATTGGTAGAATCAGCATGTTAGACTGTGCGGATTTCTGTCTATAGGTGGTCTAAGGCAGCTGATGACCTGCAGAACACTTATGACAACCTGACTGGGGATGTTCTTATCTCTGCCGGTGTCATCGCCTATCTGGGAGCCTTCACTGCTGGCTTTAGACAGGACTGCACCAAGATATGGACTAAACTGTGCCAAGTAAACACTCCTCCTTTATGTAGACTAAAGAACCTTTCCAGTTACTGTCTCCTACTTCTAACACGTGTTTGAGTATTAAGTTTCTTTTTATCCATCTCGATATCTCCAGTCTAAGAACATCCCATCATCAGATGACTTCTCTCTCAGTAAGACCCTCGGAGATCCCATTAAGATTAGAGCGTGGAACATTGCAGGCCTGCCCACTGACACTTTCTCAATAGACAATGGTGTCATTGTCAGTAACTCACGTAGATGGTGAGTGATGCTCCATAAGAACCTGCAATTGAAACATCTGTCAAATTGATACAGTCTTTTTAGTTAAGTATGGATAAAACTCTTTAAATGTTTTGTGTTTTTGTAGGCCTCTGATGATTGACCCTCAGGGCCAGGCCAATAAGTGGGTGAAGAATTCAGAGAAAGACAACAACCTGAGTGTCATCAAGCTGACAGATGGGGACTACATGAGAACTCTGGAGAACTGCATCCAGTTTGGAACTCCACTGCTGCTGGAGAATGTAGGAGAGGAGCTGGATCCCTCACTGGAACCACTGCTGCTGAAACAAACCTTCAAACAAGGTGCAGCATTACTGGGAATGGGAAATGGCTACCAAAGGGCATAATTATCAAGTCTGAATCTCAAAACAACAGCAATTTCTGTCCTCACTTAAATTTGTTTCATTCAGGTGGCATGGACTGCATCAGACTGGGGGAGAGTGTGATTGAGTACTCCAGTGATTTTCGTTTCTACATCACCACTAAGCTGCGGAACCCCCACTACCTGCCGGAGCTGGCCACTAAGGTGTCCCTGCTCAATTTCATGATCACCCCTGAAGGCTTGGAGGATCAGCTGCTGGGGATTGTGGTTGCTAAGGAGAGGTAGGACTCTTAGATCCTAACTTAAATTTCGCATTCTTCTGAAATACTTGTTACTTTGGCTAAATAGGCTCTATTGTTTTTTCTTCATCCTGTTTTACAGGCCAGAATTGGAAGAGGAGAGGAATGCACTGATCCTGCAGTCAGCAGCCAATAAGAGGCAGCTGAAGGAGATTGAGGACAAGATCCTGGAGACACTGCAGTCATCCGAGGGAAACATCCTGGAGGATGAGAGCGCCATCCAGATTCTTGATTCTGCTAAGATCATGTCCAATGAGATATCCAAGAAACAACAGGTCTGGAACATGCATGTTTTTTAGAAACATGGATTGTGAATATAAAGAGTCTGGATCTGTATGAAGGGTAACCTAATTTCTGACTGTTTCCATACCTCTCAGATAGCTGAGAAGACAGAGATCAAGATAGCAGAGTCTAGAGAAGGTTACAGGGCCATCGCAAAGCATTCCTCTATCCTGTTCTTCAGCATTGCTGACCTGGCTAACATCGACCCCATGTACCAATACTCTCTCAGCTGGTTTGTTAACCTCTACATTAACTCCATTCAGGACAGGTGAGTAAGACACGTAACTATAAAAACAGAAATCAGTTCACAGTAAATATCAGACTGAAGCAGAACTGTACTACACCTGTTGTACAAGGCCCCAAAGTTACAGAAGATCGAGTGTATACCTATCACACATTTGACAGTGAGGAGCATCACATACTATTCAAATTGTCTGTCATGGGGTTCACTGGCAGAACCCTCACTCTAATATGAGTGCCACAGAGGTTAGCTTGGTAACATAAACATAACTCATTTAGGGCCATATCTACTAAACATTTGAGGTGGAGGTAATGTATCTGCATGCATAAAACCAGCTACAGCTGATCTATCAACCAGAGTGCAGAAGCTTTTTTTATGCGTGCAGACTGAGCTGCAAATTTTAGCATGCCTGGCTTTATTAATATGCATTTAAAGGGGTGTCGCTGCAAAGGGGCAAAAATATGGGACTTTGCATAGTTACCTTCACTGGCTGTTGGATTCAATTCCCTCATATCTATTGAGTTATCAATGACTCAGATGCATTTTGAAATCAAGTGGTATGGCAAAATTGGAACTAACATTGTGCTAAAAATTGTGTATTAGCATATTGATTTCAGTCTTACCCTTGTTATTAACCTGGAGTTCATCTAAAACTTTGTGCTTTTAAATGTTGTCATCTATTCTTCATCTTCAGTGTCAAGCCCAAGATCCTGGAGAGGAGGCTCAAACAACTAATTATACACTTCAACTATAACCTGTACTGCAATGTCTGTCGCTCACTGTTTGAGAAAGACAAACTCCTCTTCTCTTTTCTCCTATGCTGCAATCTACTCCTGTAAGTGTTTTAGATTTAGAGTGTTTAGAATTACCTGACGTGCTCCCACTAATATTTATACATGAATCTTATATTGTGATAATCACTCTTAATATGTTGGTGTAGAGCAAAGGGGGAGATCGAATACACTGATTTCATGTTCTTGCTGACTGGAGGAGTTGGCCTACAGAACACCATCACTAACCCAGACCCCACCTGGCTACCAGACAAGAGCTGGGATGAGATCTGCAGAGCTAGTGACTTGCCAGGCTTACATGGAATAAAGTAACATCCATAATTTTTTTTTTAAATTTTATTATAATTTTTATTTTTTGGCTGTCCAGTAGATCTTTAGAATTAATTTGAGACTAATGGACTGATCTGTAAATGTGATTTTTCCCACAGAGAGGCTTTCCTCAAGAGTCCAGAGGACTTCAGGCCGATTTATGACAGCAAGGAGCCCTACAACACTCCTCTGCCTAAACCCTGGTCTGAACAGCTCAATGACCTGCAGAAGATGATTGTCTTTCGCTGTCTCAGGCCCGATAAGATAACCCCAGCTGTTACTAATTATGTGACTGAAAAACTGGGGAAGAAATTTGTGGACCCCCCTCCCTTTGACTTGAGTAAGAGCTACCTGGACTCCAACTCCACTATCCCACTTGTGTTTGTGCTGTCTCCAGGAGCTGATCCCATGGCCAGTAAGTGCTGCAGTCCCACTGAAGACTCATGTACTATGCATACATATAAGGACATTCTCTGTCTAGGTTCCATATACTGCTGTCACGGGAAATCATCAGTAAAGGCTGTCTCCCTCCACAGGCCTCCTGAAGTTTGCCAGTGACAAGAACATGGATGGTGCCAAGTTCCAGTCTATCTCTCTGGGGCAAGGCCAGGGTCCCATCGCTGCCAAAATGATACACACGGCCATGAAGGAGGGGACTTGGGTGTGTTTGCAGAACTGTCACCTGGCCGTTTCTTGGATGTCCACCCTAGAGAAGATCTGCGAGGACTTCAGTCCAGAAGTCTGCCACCCAGACTTCCGTCTTTGGCTCACCAGTTACCCCTCACCCAAGGTAAAGCACTGTGCTCTCCATTCTGCACTTATGACAAAATGCACGTTTCTAACGGCAAAGTCAAGATTTCTCTCTCTAGAAAAGTTAATCAGCATGTGTTTATAATGACATACTCAGTCTCTGTACTTTCCTAATGAAGAGTCATTATTTCCTATACCAGTTTCCAGTAACCATCCTGCAGAACGGCGTGAAAATGACAAACGAACCTCCTACAGGCCTCAGACTCAACCTGCTGCAGTCTTACCTGTCAGATCCGATTTCCGACTCAAACTTTTTCAATAGCTGCCCCAAAAAGGATCTGGTGAGTAAGGGGAAGGTCACACAATGCTGTATTTCACAAGAATTTGCCTTTCTCTCTTTACATCCATCAAAAATGTCTTACTAATCCTGCCTCATTGATCACTAGATTTGGGAGAAGCTTTTGTACGGAGTGTGCTTCTTCCATGCTCTAGTTCAGGAGAGGAAAAAGTTTGGTCCCCTGGGCTGGAATATTCCCTATGGCTTCAATGAGTCTGATCTACGTATTAGCATCAGACAGCTACAGGTATTCATTTTGAGTTTCAGTTTCATCATCACAAGAACCCAATATGCCCATTAATATACATAATTAGACACCTTCCTCTGTCACCCTCTTTTTTCCACTCTCCAGCTATTTGTGAATGAATATGATGAGGTGCCCTTTGAGGCTATAACTTACCTGACAGGGGAGTGTAATTATGGTGGCCGTGTGACAGACGACTGGGATAGGCGACTACTGATGACCATCCTGGCTGACTTCTACAACAAAGACATTATTGAGAAATCCCGTTACATCTTCTGCCCCAGTGGGGAATACTATGCCCCGCCTAAAAGCACCTATGAGGACTATATTCAGTTTATCAAGGTAATGTGATTTTTGTTTCATTTTGTTTTGCTTTGATTTTTTTGGTTTCCATGGGAGATTTTTTTTTCTTTTCTTTGAAGCAATGATAATACCGCTATTTCAGGTGGTAGACATACAGAGAATAAATATTAGTTTTGATATATTGACTTCTATCCGAGTAATAATATTTTTGTGTTCTGTTATAGAAACTCCCAATCAGCCAGACCCCAGAGGTATTTGGGATGCACGAAAATGTGGACATCTCTAAGGATCTGCAGCAGACCAAGCTGCTGTTTGATTCACTGCTGCTCACCCAGGGAGGAGGGGCCAAGGGAGGGAGTAGCTCTGGGGGAGACAGTGCCCTGTATGACATAGCAAATGACATCCTTACTAAGGTATAACCTGATTAAACCCACTCCTCCTTGAGAAGTTTTTATTTTACAGAAATGCTTTGCTCAGTCTTTGGTGTAATCTTTCCAAAGTCTGAACATGTGATTTGACTCAGCTAGATGGGGTACTTCAGCACTTTCTCACTTACTTGCTTCCCTCAGCTTCCAGACAATTTTGACATTGAGGCTGCACTCTCAAAGTTCCCAGTACGCTACGAAGAGAGCATGAACACTGTGCTTGTCCAAGAGATGGAGCGCTACAACACGTATGGACAAATATCACAGTGCAGCACCATAAGCATGACAGTGCCTCACTATCAAATTTATATCGCCTTACTCCTTTTTTTCCTCTCTTTCAGGCTGTGTGTTACGATCCGTGTGAGCCTGCAGAACCTGCTGAAGGCCATTAAGGGTTTGGTGGTGATGGATGGAGAGCTGGAGGCTATTGCAGGCAGTTTGATAGTGGGCAAGGTCCCAGACAAGTGGGCCAAGCGCTCTTACCCTAGCCTCAAGCCCCTGGGTAGCTACATCACTGACTTCCTCTCTAGGCTCAAGTTCTTGAGGGTGAGACAAGTCTATAAAGATCATCATAGTATTTGAGTGAAATGGATTGTAGGCACAGCATGATAATCTGGGTTGAGATTTTCACTCCTCATGTATTTGTGCTTTCATCCTATGCCCCCGCAGGATTGGTATAACACCAGTAAGCCCAATGTGTTCTGGCTGTCTGGCTTCTTCTTCACCCAGGCCTTCCTAACTGGAGCCATGCAGAACTATGCCAGGAAATATCATATCCCCATTGACCTGCTGGGCTTTGAGTTTGAGGTCAAAAAGACACACGCTTTATAAACATTCTGTTTCCCATGAGTAGAATTAATATCTTCTTGTGGTCTATATACTATGCTTATGATCTGTGGCTTTATTTTCATGATTTAATTTTAAAGGTTCTCCCTATGAATGACTCTGAGACATCCCCTGAAGATGGTGTTTACATCAACGGGCTGTTTCTGGATGGAGCTCGCTGGGACAAAAGAGGGTAGATGTTTATACCGGGGTGCTTATAGAATAAGATAATATAGAATAAACTTGATAATGCTTAAATATGGTTTGCCTCTCTCCCATCAGTGGAGTTCTGGCCGAGCAACACCTCAAAGTTCTGTTTGACCCAATGCCCATCATCTGGATCAAACCCAGTAAGAATTAACTCACTTCTTACAATGCCAGTAGTTAATTTTTCTCTGTAGATAAGAATGACAGAGATGAGTCAGACAAGTCATTCACAGGTTATCTGGTCTTTTTTATTCTTGTTACATTGAATGTTTATTTTATTTTCTGACTCTGCTTCCTAATTTCTTCCTACTTATTTGCTTCCCTCTTCTCATCCAGCTGAAAAGAAGAATACTAATCAGCCTCAGATGCTGTATGTTTGCCCCCTCTACAAGACCACTGAGAGGAAGGGCACCCTCTCTACCACAGGTCACTCTACCAATTTTGTCATTTCCATGACGTTACCCACGAGCAGGCGACCACAGCACTGGATCAAGCGGGGTGTTGCCATGCTCTGTCAACTGGATGACTGAGATCAGACAATACACTGTTTAATGCTTAAAACATTTTGACATATTCTTGAAATCCCACCTATGTATTGGTGTTTAATTCAAAACTATTAAAGCTGAACTCCCCATGCCTGCTGTAATTTTTTTCCCCATCAGTTCACAGGAATCCTTCCCCATATTTTAATGATGTGAAGATTTACAGAAAATTTTAATTTAAATCAAAAACTTACCAGATGACGGTGCCATTGTTTCATGTGTGTATTACACATTCTCATGTAGTAATGTGGCCACAAAACAAAGTATTTAAATAGCTAGCTTACTAAAATTACTGTGGCTGACACTGAAAATAAATTGTACACACCAACACCAACCCAATGCCAAAAACCTGGCCCAAAATTGATTTGGGAAGCTGTAACTCCAAATTTATGTATATTTTCTAACCTGTCATGTTCATATTACTTTGCCAGCAGATTCATATATTTAAGCCACTTAACAAAGAAAAAAATAATTCACATGAAAATTTTTAAGTGATGGAAAGTAGACTACAAAATACAGTATTTTTGAATAAAATATAAATAATATACATAAAATGTTAACAATTTAAGAGCTATCAATTTTAATTTAATAGACATTCACTGGCCAAAATACAAAAGCCGCATTTTATTGTGCTACAAAGTGTGTTGACTGGAATTTTTGTTTTAAGTTGTATTCAGTGTGAAAAGGAAATGTATTTACCAAATTCAAATAATATTCACTAATCTTTCTAAATGTCAGATTTTTTGACAAATTTTCACCCAACTAAATCAAAAGAAACTTAAAGGAGTTCACTATTTGTTACCCTGGTTGTTAGCCAGCAAAGACTTTTCTGACATTAAAGCTAGTATCTGAAAGCTAACCCGTTGTCAAGTTTGTATCAGAAACACTATATTTTATCAGAGAAACAAAAACAATTATCACTATGTGGTTTCATCAAAACTTTAGCTCACTTATTTGAATTCATAGGCACAAATTAAGTTTTCTGCATAGCTCAAAAGGATGGTAATAAATAGACTCAGTAGAAAATGGTAAAGCTTTGTAGGTTATCAGTTAATTTTCCCCACTGGAAGGCCACATCAGTCCATTTGTCAATCTGTCCACTCAATACTTAACTCCATGGAAACATAGCTTGAAATCTATTGTGCAGATTGCCATGAAATTTGATGAGCCCAACCCTGTCTTTTTGGTGACCTCATGACTCTTCCCTCTAGTACTACCTTCAGGCCAAAATGTCAACTTTACACACAAGTTATGTATCTCTCTATCTAAGCATTGAAAATTTTGCAGAACAGCTGCTGAACTTAAGTGCACAGCAGGATGCTGTGTATGAAACAATAATTCCTTGCTGCAACTACAATTTTAAGTAACTCTACTATCCAAGTAGGAGGTAGCAGCATGACACTATTTAATCAACACAAATATTTTGACTTGAATCAACAAATCACATATTCATGCACTCAAGAAAGAAGGCAGCACAGAAACTGCTGTCTGGTGTCAGTACAAAATAATTTGCTTTACAGTATAGTCTAAATTTAATCTCAACCTGTGATCTTTGCATGGCCTGCCCTGCTTGTATCATGAGTGAACATGCACAGGGGCTGAATGATGGGGGGTGTTGCAGTGCTCAGTGGGTCACAGGCAGGTGCTGGCTGGGATGGCCCCGTGATCAGATATTTATAGTGGAGCAGATATAAATAGGCATGCTTTGGAACTGAGGAGCCCATGTTGCTACTGTTGTAAAAGCCACCACAGGAACACACAGCCTACAGACCGAAGGTAAACACCAGATAAAATAATGCATATAGAGAGGAAGTAATTTGAACACCGTGGTGCTTGAAAGCCTTAATATTTACTGCTCCAATATAGGTGTATAATTACTCCCCAGTTTGTGGCTGTTAAGTTTTCATGCCATTTACTTTCATCTTAAATATGTTTACACATAGTTTTATATCTTCTTGTGCTTGTTTTTATTATAAATTATGCTTTTTTCTTCTGCTACCTTTGTGCAGACAGAGATTAGTGTTACATCAATGTTGCCACTGTTACATGATACTAGCAATTGTCTGGGAGTGGTGCAGGAGGTACCCCTGCCTTTGTTTTGGCCATACCAACAAAGAAATATTGTATTATGCCTGTTCAAGGGACCTACTCTCACAGAGGCTATTTAACATTAAAAGTAATTCAACATTTGGCACTGTTTAATACAGAAAGAGTCTGGAGTATGCCTGCTCAGCGGGATAATTACAATGATTATTTCTGAGAGAAGTTTATCTTGTATGCATTTCACTGTCATCAATATTGATTTTGAAATTTAATTCAACAGCAAGCACTAGGGATAACTGCAGCCAGACCTTGCTTAGCTGCACCAATTTTAGTTTTACTGTTGACTGTGGAATGTCTCCCTGTTGGTATTCCAGGCTGCAAGCAGTATGCTAGGTCTTTGGTGCTGGGTTTAACAGTCTTGTTTACCTTATGGCTCTGTCTCCCCAGACCAACTCCCAGTACATTGATCTTCTTTGGAGAAACAGATGAACAAGGACACTGAAGATGACTTTTACCAATCAGAGGAGGACTTGGATGAAGATGAGGCAACACAGTATATAATTGAACAGAGTCTGATTCAATATAGAAAACTCAAAGGATTGAATCCCAGGTTATTTTCAGACATCACTATGGTAAAATGCCTCCATTTATTACGTATTTGTCTTCTTCATCATGTGATTCCTTGTTCTACACGATGTGTTTCTGTAGTGATCTGAAAGCCAGTGAAGACCCTGATGAGATTTTCAAAGCAATCAAGGAGGGTGAGCTGAAGGTGTCAGCTGGGAAAGGGTGACCTTTCCCAGCTCATACTGACTCAGCAATCTTGCCAGGAATTACATTATCACACTGACATCCTAGAACAATATATCATTTATTACTTTCTGCCTATATAGGTGATGAGGATGCGCTGAACAGACTGGTAGTGCAGCCAGCGACTCTATCCAGAGTCGATGAGCGTGGTTGGATCCCTTTACATGAGGCTGCAGTACAGGAGAAGAAAAAGATACTTGAGATAATCTTCTCAGGTAGTCCCGTTATTAAAATTATAGCTAATGTTTGACTGTTTGATTACACCCCATTCATTACAGTTGTAGCATGGAATAACCAGTTGTTTGTTTGGTGTTTGGGGTCCAGCATCACCCCTGGGTGCAGGCCAGTGTCGCACTTTAAAGGGTGAGACGCCGCTGTTCCTTGCTGTGGTTCATGGCCTCAGAGAGAATGCTACGTTCCTGCTGCAGAACGGTTGTAACCCAGATTTGCAAAATGATGAGCAGGACTCTCCATTAGTCGCAGGTAAAGTATCTAAGACTTGATCTGACCACAAAATGTGCCTTGATTCACTGATATTTGATAATATTTGGGTATTATCTGTCCTCATCCTCTCTCTTGTACTCCTTTCGTAATAGCTATTCTGAATGACCACTATGACTTGGCCACACTCCTGCTTCGCCACAATGCCAAAGTAGACCAAATTGGACCATTAGACCGGACGGCTCTGCATGAGTCAGCCTTTTTAGGCCTGGAGAACTTTGTCTATCTGCTCCTAGAATCTGGTGCCAACCCAAATGCTTGTGACATCAAAAAGAAAACCCCACTGGCTTTGGCTGCACAGAATGGACATCTGAATGTGGTGGAGGTCCTGATACAGAAAGGTAGATCTTTGAAGGGGACATTTTTCAAGTTATTTTCACAGCCACAAATAAATAGCCTTTGAAATTTCCGCATACATCTGTGTTCCCCTTGTAGGAGCCCATGTGTCATGTGAATCGGAGTCTGGCACCATCTTGTTTGAGGCAGCAGCATCAGGAAACCCTGACATAATCTCTTTGCTGCTGGACCATGGAGCAGATCCTAACTTGCCTCTGTACAGTGGACACCTGCCCATTCACCGTGTAGCATACCATGGACACATATTGTGAGGAATTTCTATGTTACAATGTGTAGTTTTCCCATTTTTCTATAATATATTAATGTCTTGCACATTTGTAAATAAGGTCCCTTCTTTGACAGGGCTTTGGAGCTCCTGATCCCAGTGACAAAGTTGGAGGCTGTGAAGGAAAGTGGGATGAGTCCCCTCCACTCTGCCGCTGCTGGTGGACATGCTCAGTGTCTGCAGTTGCTGCTCCAAGCAGGCTATGACCCTAACTTTATGCTGCACCCAAGGGTGCGCCGCAATTATGATGATGAGCGCAGGTCTGCCCTCTTTTTTGCTGTGTCCAACAATGACCTTCAGTGCGCCCGTTTGCTGTTGGAGGCAGGGGCAATGGTGAACCAGGATCCTATCAACTGTTTGCAGGTGGCTCTTAGACAGGGCAACTATGAACTGATCAACACTTTGTTGAAGTTTGGAGCAAATGTCAACTACTACTCCCGTGTCAACACCACTCACTTCCCCTCAGCACTGCAGTATGCCTTGAAGGATGAGGTCATGCTGAGAATGATTCTCAACTATGGCTACGATGTGCGGCGTTGCTTTGACTGTCCCTATGGCGACAGTTCCCATGACTACGCCCCTTGGACGACCTCAGTCATCAAAGACATGGTGGTGAGGCAAGCCTTGTCTGGGAGATAAAGAGTGGAATGTAGAGGGGCTGGCAGGGAAAAACTTTCTGTACCAAGTGCTTTAAGCCTTTTCTCTCTGTGCTGCATGTGTCTTTGTGTCTGTCTCTCTCTCTCTCTCTCCCCCTGCCCAATGTATCTCTCCAAAGTTCTGCGAGGTGATCACAGTATATTGGCTGAAGCACTTATCTGGACAGGTGGTGCGCATCATGTTGGACTACACAGACCATGTGTGCTTCTGCACCAAACTCAAGGACACCTTGAAGGAGCACAAACAGTGGCCAGAGATCTGCCACATTCAAAGTGAGAGAATTATACACAATTCCTTTCTATTTAAAATGTGTGTATCTGTTTGCAAATGTGTGTTCATGACTTGACTTCAATGACTGGCTTTCAGGGAATGTCCGGAACCTGAAGCACCTGTGCCGGTTGCGAATAAGAGAGCATCTCAGTCGCCTGCGTTTAAGACCCACAATGTTTATTGGCTTCCTTCCTCTTCCTACCAGGCTGAAAGATTACCTACGCTACAAGGAGTATGATGTCTACAGCAGGGGCAGTATGGTTAGCCCATAGCAAAAACACATTGAAGCACACCGGATGTCACAATCCTGGAAATTCTGTAAAGTTTTCCAAGTACATTTTTAAATGTAAAACAGCATTAATAACATTTTACTTCAGGCTATGCTTGTGTTTGTGGCAAGCACTAGCTGAAGGCTTGTGGCTGTCCATTGTTTTGAATAATATTTTTTTATAATTCTAACAAGCAGGGGTGACAATACACTAAATCCTATGTCTAGATCTAATGTCATCCCCTACCAAAACATCTGAATCCACTTACATTAACCAAATTTCTGACTGATTATTGAGATGATTTGATCAGTGTCATAAACTATCATATGCTGGATGCACACAGGCACACAGATTAAAGAGGATCCTCCTGAATGCTAACCTGATGTGACTGACTTTATGCTATAGGTTGTAAGCCAAAAAATACTTGATAAACATGCATTTGGCTGTGACAGTATTGCAATTACGTTACATGTATAGGAAATCCTCACTCACCTGTACTGTAAAATGTACTGCATAGCAACCATGTTGCTAAAGAAAATATTTCTGTGCATCAAAAAACATTTATTATTATATATTTTTATTACTGATTTAAAGTTTAAAAATAATGGGAAAAGACACTTCTTTCTTTTTAATGC
>OMKZ01020557.1:0-12974 GCA_900302535.1 Neoniphon sammara | reverse complement strand
GATTGTATTAGGTTCTTGCTTGCCTCTGGGAAGCCTTGGACATTATTGTGTTTGGGTATAAACACGAGCTCAATGAAGACAAATCACTAAGGGAACAGTTATTCCGCACATGTGAATTCGCCCTTCCTTTTGAAAATATAGCGTAAGTTTCCTCAAAGGAAACTCCTCAAATCTTGTCAGACCAGCATGATGTCTCAAAATGCAAAGAAGATGCTTGGTCCATGAAAAGTGAAAGAAATCTGTTTGTTAGGAAAGGATTTGGTGGAAGACTGGACTAGATATGAGGTGGCTTGACATTGAAATAAGGGGTGGAGAGAAGGGGTTTGAAGGTCAGGAGGAGACATGTAGTTTCTATTCCGACAACCTGGGTTTAATTGTGATGTGAAGATTGATTCTAAAAAAACACGTCCAGATCGGAAGTATCAATATTTCTGGATCGATACGCACATCCCCAGTTTGTGCCAATCTCACAAAATGTTGGTAATGTGCGCATGCTGTGTCCAGCATGCGCACATGGTGAGGACAGGTAGGACTCTCTCCCTGCCACTACAGAGTGTCCTCCTCCAAAAAACCCCCGTAGGTCATTTGTTCTTACCCAATAAAACAACGCACAGGAGCGTGTTCTAAATTTGCGCCCCTACCGGCAGTAAGTGACATAGTAGAAAGAGTGACAAAGTCCACATGGAGAGGAGGTAGGGGTGATGGATGGGTCAACAAAACACAGGACTTTCACATGGGACACCTTTGTTCAAGTCCCAAGTGAAGCAAGAATGGTGTTTGTTTCCAGGTGTTTTATGTTACGTTTTCATGTTCCTGGGTTAGGATTAGGGTTAGGGTTAAATGTGACAAAACTGCGACCGTTTTGAGAGTTGTCTGACTTTAAGATACACTCCAGATCATATTCTGTGAGTCATATTAGAGGGTAGGAACAAACAACCCATGTGGTCGTATGGGTTGGAGGATGTGTTGGCCACAAATGCTCATCCAGAATAGGAGCCCCCTTAATTCTTGTTGTGGCCCCAAACTTGAAACAGACCTGCTGTAGAAAACTAGTTCCATTTGGAAGCTTTATTCATAGCCTCCTGAAGCTATTCAGACTGCCTTAAATTGGATTAGATTAGATTAGATTAGATTAGATGGAAATGTGATAACTGCCATGGGGATATTGGATCGTCACAGCAACAGAGGAGGGACAAAGATAAGAATAGGATAAAGCAAGAAGTCAATACAGATGATGATGCAGCATCTTCATTGATGACTTACACATTTGAAGCAAGTGTGTGACACAGGGTATGTTGGTTTGACTGTCCCATTACATATTGAATAAGA
Organism: Neoniphon sammara; assembly: GCA_900302535.1. NCBI lineage: Eukaryota > Metazoa > Chordata > Actinopteri > Holocentriformes > Holocentridae > Neoniphon > Neoniphon sammara. The sequence continues at coordinate 11,645 of OMKZ01020557.1, read as the reverse complement.
TTACCAGTGTTCCAAAAAGTCTGTGTAGTCCTTTAAAACTCTTCTGGAAAAGGCTTCTCACAGCCCAACTCAACGTGGCTTTTAAAGCGTTTATATCTCAGGTATCATAATTAGGGTTTGTGGTTAGGAGAGAATAAATAACCATGAGCACTTTCATTCCAGCAACACATTAGCACTCAACAGCCGCTTATGTAGCCTACGGGAAGCAAAGCAGCAAGGCCTGCCAGAAGTTTAAAGGAATACTCCAACGTTTTGGGCAAATTACTCTTTTTCCAACTTACCCAGACTGAGACAAGATGTTCAATACCATTTTCACCTCTGCATGTCCATGCTGTAAAAATGATAAATAATTGTTGATCTTATAAAAGTTTTTAAATTAATCTGACTTAGAAATAGAGTTTTGCCATTTGCAACAAATAAAAACTTGCCTGCCCAGCAAACGTCTCTCTATTGTTGCCATAACAAGTAATTTAAAATCACTATGACAAGGAATTTTGAGTTGCAGACTTATGTCTTCAACACGATTTGTACATCTGTTACAAGAAAAAAAAGGAAACAAACAGATTAAACACATAAGCAGATACATATATGCTTTGTGTGTCTGTTGTAAATCTTAGTCAAATCAACAGCAGTAGCTAAAACTTGAGAAAACGCAAAAATTTTTGATAATTTGTGTTTTCTCAACATTTTTTTTTTTACATTACACTGGTTCAGTTCCTAAAGGTAGCATTACCTCTTAGCTTAGCATAATAACCTTGAAGTCTACAGGAGTCATTAGTCTAGCTCTTTCAAACTGAAAAAATAAAACCTACAAATAAAACCTAAGCGCCGAACAGTGGGTACATGTTCAGCGGGTTTAAAACAATTTCCAAGATGTGTATTTAGAATACACATCTACATACATTGTGTAAATAAGACAGCTTTGGAGTTGCTGTAAGGTTTATTTTTTCACTTTGACGGAGCTAGGCTAACTCCTGCAGACTTCAAGTCTTTATGCTAAGCTAACATGAAATGCTACCCATAGGAGCCGAACCAGTGGATGTACAGAGGTGAAAATGGTATCAAACATCTTGTCCCAGTCTGGGTAAGTCGAAAAAAGATTATTTTGCCCAAAACCTTAGAGTAGTCCTTTAATGTGTTTTCTTTATTTTGGTTTATGTGCATGGTAAACTCATATTTCTTGAGAATTTAACTTGTGCAGGGGAACAAAACACAGGAAGGCTTGACACAAGCATATATGTGCATGTACATGAAGTGTCAGAGACAAATATCCACCTACTGCTGGCTTCACACTGACTGAATTGTTTATGTGCGAGCGGGGTTGTGATTCCAGTTCACTTTTCATATTTTCATAGCTGTGTTTCAACAGAGATGTCACCTCTCAAAAACCAAGTGAGCGAGATGATGTCAGGATGCACCGGTCTGAAACTGTTACTTCTGAAAACACGGCCTGCTGTGGAGTTTAACAGCCTCTCCGGGTAGCAACCCTTAATGCCATTTAGACGATGGAGGAGTCTGATGGCTGCACAGCTTAGACAAACAGCCGACAGTGAGGCAGGTCTTTTTCTGTGACCTCCTCATCAGCTGGCTGTTTTACCGCCTGCTGAAGTGTTGCTCAGTGATAAAATATGTAGGCCTTCTAACACCCAATGCATGACACTTTGTGAAGGTTAAGTGTGTAAAATATGTGATTTGCAGACCATATGTGTGCGTCCATGTGAATGTGTCTGTTATACTGTAGCTTGTTTTTAAAAGCCACCTGTGGAACAGCTCAACTGTCTGTCTAGCATTTCCCTGTTTGAACTCTTAAGTCTCTCTCTGTCACTCCTCATAAAGGAATTAGGCGGAAGATTAATAGCATTGGTGCTGTTGGAGGAATTTACAAGAAAACACTGTCACCCCTCTGATCTATGGAATCCTCAGGACACAGGGAGTGTGTTTTATGCCTTCCCTCCCCCTCTGTGCTATAATTCCCATGGCAGCAGCTGCAGCCATATATTTCAGCTATGATTATTCTGTTTCTACATGTCAGTGCTAAGAGTGATCACAGTACACAGAGCACTGAACCCCATCCCTTCACTTTCTCTTAATATTTGTATGCGTGGCACGCAGAATTTTAACTGTGAAAAGGTTTGATATTACAGTCATAATTAAGTATGCTTCTGGAGTTTTTCAGTGAGCCAAACTTTGATTGAAGTGACATATAAATGGTGTTGTTTACTTCTATAAATCAGGCAGAAAGTTTAGAGAATACACATGGAAATAATACAAACAATATTATGTTTGTATCAAAACATGGCACATTCACAGACAAGTTGATAAATACCAGCGGAAATGAGAGGAAATGCTGCTGACCACAAATTTCAGCCGACTTACCACACAGTATAAACAGAGCCGTATTTGTTCAATGAGCAACATGCATGGCTTGACTGCAGCCTTAAAGAAGCAATGCTATTGCACTGAAATGGGCACAGCAGCTGTGGGCAACTGCCTGTGAGGCCCTGCAGAACATACAGATGGAGTAATTATGCAGGTGACTTGCAGGGCTGCGGGCCAGAAGGTGATATCACCTGCTTCACGCCCAGATGAGCCACTAAAGGGCAAGCACACCTAGCTGCAGAACCCAGAGTCAGGGAGCGGGAAGGGGATACAGATTGAAGTTTTAAAGGACCATATCAGTGGTTTTGGATGTTTGGCCCATTTAGGTACAATTTACCCACAATTTGCATTGCAACAAACTGAAACTCTGAAAGAGGGAATGCATAAGAGATGAACAGGGACTCTGCTAATAAATTCAAAAATACAGTGTAGCCATACTTATCCTGCATAGCTAGCTAGCCTAGCTGACTTTCCAAGTTCAGACCAGTCATACTAGCCTACAGCTGTATAGGTCAACAGGTTATTTAGCTTGCTGACCTCCCAGGGTTATGAATGTCATGGTCATGAATGAATGAAAAAAAAAAGGCCATTGGTCATTTATGATTTACGCTTTGTCATTAAAATAGTGATCAGGGTTCTCTCTTTGCCACTTAGCTAACTTGCACTCTGAAAAACTGTGACTTAACCCAGTAAGTGTAAAACATAATTAATAATAATAACATAATTAAAAATTTCTGGCTGCACTGCAGGTCTGAAAGGGAGAGGTGAGTGTGGAGTGAGGGGAGCAAGAGCTCCACAGGGAAACCTTTCACAGCCATGTTATTTGACTCTGAATTAGGGATTATTACTGTGTTTGTGCAGTCATTGATATCAGTTATCTGGACTGAGCCTTGAAAAGTACTGGTGTGAAAGCCTGTTACATTTTGTAGCCTAGAAGTACACTTGATACTAGTGCCATCAAGTGGTAGAAAGCAGAACTGCACTGTGTTATCGTTGCCCTTGCCTGGAATTCACTGTTTGCTTTTCAAACAAGTGTTGCACTGTGAATTCATACATTAGCAAGCCTTTTGTTTTCTGCACTGTTTGAGAAAACATTCTCCAAATAAAGAGGATTTGTGACATCCTGGTATTGGCCCTGACATTCAGGTGTTGAAACTGGTCTGGGACCTCTGAAACATCTTTCTGTCAAACATTTATGTCTTTCTCCACCATGAACTGTGAAATATAGGCCACAATGTAGGGGAAAAGTGTAAAACGAAACTTCTGTATCTTGTAAGATAATTTCAAACAATTATTCCACTGTTTGAATTAAACACTTCATTTTGAGGGTAACTGATACTTTAAGCAAATTAACTGACCTCCTCATGCATGCACGTTTGACAGGGTGAATGCTAAGGTGGCAAGCTGCACTGATATGCCAGATGGTGGCAGTCAATGAATAATGCATCGCTGTCTTCAGTCAGACAGGCCCATGCTGATGTGAGGTCAGCTGAATGACACAGGTGGCTGCTGAGTGGTTCATGCTGAGAGGTGGGGTGGGCCACCCAGAGGTGAGCTGGAAAGACTGGCACTTCACATCTGTCTGTATAATTTAGGCCCTGTAGATATAACAGCATTGAGGTCTTCGAGCATCATATGCCCACAAGGAATGAAAATATTAACAGAAGTGGGGAGATTTATCTCAAACCCTATTATATCCTCTCAAATGGAGCAACCACTGAAGTATCCAATATATGAAATATATTTGATGCATGGCATTCAGATTGATCTGATATTGTGTTATCTACAGTTAAGTATATTCTGCATATGCAGACTAAAACATGATATTCATACTATATAATCAAACATAGATTTTATTTGAATATTATCACACACACATCTATTGCATTTTCTTTGTAAATAAGTATCTCTACTTTGCTAACAATTATTTGAAATACGACTCCATGCAAAATATGTCTGAGTGCATACAGTACAGTATACATTATGGCATATGCAGTATTTGCTACAAAATATTTACTATTTTTCCACATGCTTTTTGTACATCACCATCATCATTATCATCATCCTTATTGTGCATGCCACTCATATATGCAACTGTAAAGCAACATTTTAAATCATAAATCATAAAAAACATGTAATAAGAATGTAATAACTATTTAATAAGATTAACAAGCCAAGCTATTTCCAACTTTTGGTACTTGTGTATGACTTGTTCAACTTCTCACGTGTCCGAAAAAATATATCCCATAAGTTTGACTTTATCTACAGACCTGAGGATGCCATAGTAGTCACATAGTGCATAGTAGTGGATCTTGTTTAACCATAAAATAAGAAGTCAGTTACATCAACAAAAATACATACAAATACAAAAACAAAAACACATATATTTAAAAAAAAAAATTGTCACCCTATGTTTTAACAATGAGTATTATATTCTTAGTCTGAAGTGATTGTAAAAAACTGAAGTTATAGTGCAAGTCACTCAAAGGTTACATAAAATTTGACAAGCACTTAAGTATGATGAACTTGACTAACAGACAGACATGATGTATGAATAAGTGCACTGGTTCGTCCTCAGCTGACAAAAAATACTTGATTAAAAATATCTGCCTTTAACTGAGCTGAATCTCCATATGTTCAGACTTCAAGTCATTTTGGCCTCAATTGCTGGGTGATTATAGCAATGGCTGAAAGAAAACTATAATTTCCTGCTGAAGAAGAAGTAGGCCTACAGTTACACTGCTGAGATTTTACTTGAGTACAAATTGTGCTTGTGTAATCTATTTAAGTTAAAGTAAAACACTTAAAACAAATTACTGTGATTTAGTGTGGTAGTATAGTACTTCTGTAAAAATGTACTTAGTACAAGTATAATTACTGACTTAAAAAAATACTCAAAAAGGTATATACAAAAAGTATACAAAAATGCTATTCATTTACAGTAACTGAAGTAAATGTAATTATTCATTTCCATCCCTGGTTTACAGTTTGGTTTCGTGGTTTCTTCGCATTTTTCAAATTTCTCTTGAGCGAACTGTGTTATGAACATATATTTTTTCATTCTATACTGAAAGTAATTTTCAAACCTTTCAGTGCTTGTTCCTTTGTGATTCTCCTCCAGGCCTCTGGAACATCAGCTGGCTTGACATTGTATTCATCAGCAAATCTATCATTGTACTGTACCAGTACATATTTCCAGTGGTCAGATGCCTCTATAGAGGGGTCTGGGGGAATGAGCCAGTCTGGATATGTAATATGGTATTTTTTTATAAGACTGCCACTTCCAGTTGGTTTCTGTGTTTCTGAATTTCTTCTTTTTACTGTACACGTCAGTTGTACATAGTGTTTCAACCAGCTTTTGACTTTGAATATCACTGGATTTACTAAGACCTTGTGGTCGATGCACAGCTGCATGGTGTTTTTTGTGTTCTTGACCTCCAGCCTCACAGGGAACTTTACAAAAGGGGCATTGCAGTCCACAGCCAAACACCCGCCTGAAGAGTTCATCCTGTGGTTTGATGGGAAGGTTATTCAGTGTCTCAGTGATGTCTTCTGAGTTTGAGAATTCCTGATGGAGTTGTTCCTTTAAGTCACTCAAAGATTTAATGAGATTCTGGGTGAATGGATGGCATGTGCTTTGTATTTGAAACAGTGTGCTTTATACAGCATCCCCTGAAATTGTAATGTCTTTACATAACTTTGTGCACATGTTGCTGATGAACTCTCGGATGCTGTTATTGTTGTCTGGCAATGGTAAACCATCTGCTCTTTTAAAGGCCTGCTCAGTGGCTTCTGTTATTTTTGTAATTATCACCTCCAGATTATTGTTTTTCAGTTTGCACAAAGTCTTATCCTCTGACATTTTTTGCACCATATGTTGAAATATCCAATCCTTAACATATATTTCATATTTATGAATGTATTTAACAAAACTTTAACAAAACAAAGTCTTCCTTTTCTAGCAACTCTTTTTGAATGCAATACTGGAAGAACGAGCATGAACTGTACTCTGGTGAAACAGAATGTATCACAATTTCATCTACAATTTTTATTCCAAGAGATCTATTGATGTACTCTTCCACAGCAGGTTTCAAACAAAACTGGACAAAATCAGCTGCTTTGCATTGGCAATGATCCCGCTTTCTGTATAAGTCAAGAAAATCTGACATGTACTGAGTCTTGTGCTTCTCCAGTTGAGTTTTAGGATCATTGTCTAGCAAGAATTTTCTGTGCATGTGAAGAAATTCCCTGGACACAAAGTTTCAGGTCAACCTCAAATTGGGTATTTGTCCTGAGGTAACTTTGTTGAAGGGATTTGTCAATTTTTCTCAGAAGTTCATTTGTGAGGGTGTCATGGTAATCTGTCTGTGTCTTTGCTGTATCAAGCACAAGCCAAGTGCAGGTCTCAATGACACTGTCTGCAAAGCTCTGCAAATGGGTCAGAGTATTTGTGAGCATCACATTTTCCAACATTTTCGCATTGGAGTCAATATGCTTGCTCTGGGCCTTAAATGAATCCTTTCCTATTTCAGTCAGATTTTTAATAGTCTGCAGTTCCTCACTGACATTCCGATTTGAGAATTTTTTTCTCAGCTGTGTGACAATGCATGCAGATATATCTTGCTCTTTTAATCCAACTACATTTGCTACTGTTTCAGTCCACATATTTTCAAACTCCTGTGTCAGTTGTTCATCAGAGAGCGTGGAAGCTTTGCAGATACTCAGGAGCTTCATCACTTGTTCTTCAATCATATCTCTGTATTTTCACTGAATATCCTGAGCCTTTTTTGAACTTCTTTTTAGCTCAATGGCAAAATCCAGATTATTATTCACAGAATGTTGGATTTCATTTTCAAGAGCATCGATACTATTGAAAAAGTCAATTTTGTATTTCTCTATGAGATTTACATGTTTGTCTCCCCTTTTGTAGTAGGCCTGAAGTTTTCCCCTCATTTTTATTTTTTGGGACGCTATCTTTTCTGATGCCTCTGACTTTTTTGATGCACAAAGATGGATGGATTCATTGTCAGCATTGGAGATTTCCAACTTTGCCGCTGTCTGCCAGGAGAGAATCTCTTTTCTGAAATCCCATTCCCATTCACTGAACTCTTTGCAAAGGTTGTCATAGGCATGAGCGACAAGAGTGTTTCTGAAACTAAAAATAAAGTTCTCGTATTTCACTGCTTTCCAGAGACTACTCATCCATTTTAGAAACTCAGGTATAAGGAAAAACTTCAGTGTTTTTATCACTTTTCAGGGACTCCAAAAGATTTTTCTTGAAATCAGCTACAGCTTCACTGTAACCTGTGTTCACTGGTGCCATTGGAGGAGTTCCATGCCAAAGCCCTGGGATGTTCCAGTTGTTTTTTTCCATGTCATAGTCTAGCACATCTGTGAATGCTTTAATAGAGGGCTGTCTCTCCATTTCAGCTGCAATCTGTGTCATTTCATTGAGCCGATCTAAGAGATGTTTTCTTTCTGTCAAGTTCTTTGTATAAGCAGAAACTCCAGCCACATTTTGGTGTACAAAATGACAAACTGGCTTTTTCCCAACTCCCCTCATTCTCAACATTGCATGAGCTGCAATTTGCAGGATATCTTTCATTTCTGTTGTGTTCTCCATTGCAATGTTGATAATAGTGATGTCACTTAAACCAATGACCAAGGTTGCCAGCTGGTTGTCATGCTTATAACTTTCATCTAGTTGTGCCAAATCAGGAGACTTGACACCCTCTGTGTCAATGAGAAGTATAAAGTCACAATTCAAGTCGCTCTGCATATCTTCTCCAATTCTGAGGAAGAGCATGAAAGCTCCTCTAGTGCACCTTCCACTGCTGACAGGGAACTGCACACCAAACATGGTGTTGAGCAGCGTTGACTTCCCTGTACTTTGTACACCCAACACAGTCAGTACTAACAGTCTGCTCTTCCCTCCAACCTTCCTGTGAAGTTCCATCAGCACATCTGTCACCCATCTCTCAGGGATGCTGGAAGCATCTCCATCCAAGAGCTCTAAAGGGTATCCATCCAACAGCATTTGTGCTGCCAAACAAGGAAGACGAGCTATTTCATCAGCAGGTTTTTCTGAGCTGAAAAAGGAGGCCTCATAGATCTGTCCCATCTCTCTCATGTAATGCTCTATTCCCAAAGAGCTATCCACCAAAGCTCGATCCAACTCTTAAATAAGTTCCTTGTCTTTCTTCTTGCATTGCTCTTTGAATTTTTTACGCAGTTCAGACAGTTTGTCCCGTGAAAGTGCATCAAGATTGAGTTTCATCCGACTGAGAAAAAAATCTCTTTTCTCTTTGTCAGTTGTGTCTAAGACTGTAATAAAATTCTTCATTGGTCTAGACAGTTTGCATCTGCTTTGCTCCTGCCTGATACTTTGTTTTTCTGCCTGTAGATCATATTTATATTTTTCCAGACTACCAGCAGCTTTCGTCAAATTACATTCCTCTTTCTCTAACCGTGCTAACCTTTTCCAATCATCACCTTGCAATGGAAGCTCTTGTTTCTTGTAGTCAGGTATATTTCGCACACCAATACCTTCCATGATCTCCTGAGCTGCTGTCTTTTGGAGGTCACATTTGCATTCGTCCAAAGACAGACCAAACTCATCAGCTTTGTCACGCATGTTTTCAATCTTCGTGCTGGTTGTTACATCTGTCAGTGCTGTTTTGATGACTGTATAAAGTTTCTTAGAAAACTCTGCAACATTTACCTTTGCACCTTTGACTTTCACATTGCTTTCTGGCAAATTCAATGTTTGAAGTGTTTCTTTGACAGACATGGTGTCATCATGGGCATTCCCCTCTTTGTGATTAAAAACTAAGAAGAGTTTAGATCTCACATCTTGAAGGCTAGTCAAAGCCCTGAGCTCAGTTTCTTCAACATTGTCCAGGAATAGAAAGATAACTGTTGACACTTGAAAAAGAAAACTGAATTGTGCTGGTGACTCACAGACATTTTCTCTTAAATTAGCAAATGCAACTGGCTCTGGAAGTATGTCAGTATTTTTTGATCCACAAGGAAGGTGCCAGCAAATCTCTACCAATCCATTGGCAATTTTTCTTTGAACTGTTCCTCCCTCCATATCTCTGTGTATGAAAATGTTATGATTCTGCTGGCCACAGCTGAGGACATGATTCAAAACTTGGGACTTGGATAAACTACAGTTCTTAAGCCTTACAAAGGAAAAGAGTGGTATATCTGCATTGACAATGTTGCTTTCAACAAACTCTTTTGATTCAGACATATCATGTGGACGCCACTCTTTGATGATGTCTCTCAGGGCCCATAACATCAGGGTACTCTGACCGTTGTTGCCATAGGGTAATATCAGTGGAACAGAAAACTGGCACATTGACATCTTGAGCGCCATCTCCTGCTGCAAGAAACTGTCAGCACATAGGAACAGTGCTGTTATAAGGTCATGGGGATTAATCTTATTGTCCTCCTCAGATTCATCTGCAGTGTAAAGGTCTAACTCAAGCACATCGTTGTGTTTCTCCTCACTGTTTGATAAATGTATACAGTTTCTGCAATCTGCATTGATTTTAAAGAGTTTTCTGAGAAAATGCCATGGTATTTCTTCCACTGATTCAACATCTTTATCAAATATGTTATTTTTGTTGATCTCCAAGAGTGATCGAAGAGTCAGCTTGTTTGGATAGAATTTCATCAGGCCTAGATTAGAGAGAAAGCTGAAAAGGCCTATGACAGAGAAAAAAGAGAAAGAGAATTACCTTTGGAAACGGTCAACAGATTTCTTTTCCTTTGTGTGTGTGTGTGTGTGTGTGTGCGTGCGTGCATGAGTTTTTGTGCATCAAGTGATGTGTACATTCATTGAACTAATTTTAAGACTCCTTTTTTATTATTATTATTATTATTATTATTATTATTATTATTATTATTATTTAGTTTTATTTAGTTTTATTTTTTAGTTTGACTGTGACGGACTGGTGACCTGTGCAGGATGTTTCCCTGCCTGTTGGCCTATTGGCAACTTTGGCTCTTGGACCGACTGAATAACTTCACTGACACTTCAATCATGACTTACCAAACACTCGGTCGTTCATAGGCGGATCTCTCTCTTTCATGGTGTGTGCACCTCACAGCAACACCAATATAACTACATTTATGTCTGCTAATTAGTTGCTCTGTTTTTAACTAAGTTATTGAATAAGGTTGTAGCAAAGTCACTAGTAACCTAAAGGGCAAAGGGGCTGTTATACTTTGCGCGTCCGCGTGTCCACGAGGGTCGTGGAGGGTGTGACGTAAATTCCGTCACCGACTGACGTCAGCAGATGTCCGCGCGGACAGGTAGCGGACGTCCGCTGTGCAGCCAGATTTTTGTGACCGCGCGGACTGTGCGCTCGCGTACAGTCGTCACCAGGAGGTTCGCCTGTACTCACAGTTCATCTCTGAAAAATAGAGACAATCCAATGTCTGCAAATTTGTGGAGAGAAATCGCCCAGGCAGAGGGAAGAGACTTGGAGGCGTGCAGGTAAAAGTGAAAGTATCTGCGAGGCAGACTGAAAGCCACTCAAACTTCATTAAACACTCACTAGAAACGGGATCCCTTAATTTAACTCTTAACTTAAAAATTAAGGCGTTCTGTGAACGCCTTAATTTTTTGTGTGTTCCCCTGGCCTGATTGTCTTCCCCGCCCTGATTGTTTCCACCTGTTCCCTATTACCTTGTGTGTATATATAGTCGGTGTTTCCCTTTGTCCTGTGCCAGTTCGCCTTGTGTCGTCGTGACAGAGAACTACGCCAATCTTGTCAGGTTTACCACAGTTTATTCTCTTTGCCTCTGCCACGTTAGTTATTTATTTGTTACTTTGTTGCCTTTGCCTTTTGTCTTGCCTGTCCTCGCTAAGAGTGATTTCTGTTGCTACTTTTGAGATTTTCTGTTGTTACTTTTGTTTATTATTGCCTCCCTGTTTGAGTGCTATTTTGGTTGTGTATTTCCTCTTTGAGAGTGATTTTGTGTTGATACTTTGTGCCTCATTAAAGACTGATAACTATTTTGAACTCGTGTCTGTAGTCGTGCTCTTGGGTTCCCGTTTTGCTCAGCCTTGTCAAAAACAATAATTATGTCTGCATCAGAGTTGAGTGTACAGGGGCCTATTTCACGAAAGGTGGATTAGGCTTTAAGCCTGGATTTAGCAGCTATCCTGGCTTAATGTAGTCAGGATTAGGGATTAATGAGTTTCATGAAAGGTGGATCATCTTGCGAGATTAACCTGGCCCGTAAACCTGGCT
>OMKZ01020554.1:0-73026 GCA_900302535.1 Neoniphon sammara | reverse complement strand
CATGTTTGAGCCCAGCCATCAGTCTAAGCAGCTCCATCCGGGCCTGACTGGGGCAGCAGCTCATTAGGGTGATCCCATACAGGTGAGCAGCCTTCCATCAGCGCCTCTGTCCTGGGTGCTGCCTGTGTTACTGCAGGGCCTTGTTTCATTAAACATTTTAACAAGCCCTCATCGACTTCCCCACAGCACCTCCTGGGAATCCCAGTGGTTGTCTTAAGTGTTGCTCTATTGTTCTCATAATTCAAGTGAAAAGTCGATCGAGCTTTCCAGAGCCAAGGGAGCGAGTCAACAACTGTGACTTCAGGCAAGCATCTTGCCCAGAATGCATTGTGATTTTTCAAAATTTCCTGTGCACATACAAACATGGTGGAATAAGCAATCGATAATACTGCGTCCACACCATACTTCGTTAGAACCGTAAATGCAAGTTTACTACCTGGAAAAACATTCATATTGTCTCCTTAGTCATATTTAGTAGTCCCTGGGAAAATCAGGATTTCTGCCACTTATGCCACATCAACACAAAAAAGTTTGACAAGCATGGAAGCGTTGCCAGTAATGTGGGTAACCAATATTTTATTGATTGTTAGGCCATCTATATAACCTTCTCTACACGTATACATATATAGGTATACTTAAACATATACACATTTATTCAGTTCATTCATACAATAGGATGGCGTTTGGTTTAGCATTTGCTATTATCCTATAAATGTGTCTCAGTTCCGCCATGATTCGAACGAACGCTTTAACACTGAAGTTGTCAGGTTGGACCTCCAAATGCCATGAATGTGGCATGGGTAAACAAACAATATTCTGAGTTTTTGATTATATTTAGCTGTGACCAAAATTTGGTATGGAAGTCAAGGGTGTGCTTGTGAAGGTGTGTGTTTGTGTGCGTGCTGATTGGCAGAAAGGGGGTGTGGCAGTGGGAATGGCCTAAAACAAAAAGGCACTTTACTTCCAAACAGATTCGTGTGACATGGCCAAACTTTGTAGAAAGACACGAGCACACACACACGCACACAGACAGACATACACATACATACACAGACACTTTCATCGGTGATGGTTTGCCCCGCCTGTACACTTTAGCCACGCCCCCTTCCGCGACTCATGAACTGTATGTTGTGGGAGGCATCTTTGAACTCAGTAGAGTTCCTTTTTTATTGGTGTGGGTTAGCCCTGCCTCCTATACTTCAGCCATGCGCCATTTCATAACTCATTAACCGTTTCTTTATGCACTTGTGAGAGTCATCATTGGGCCAGGCAGAGTTCATTTTTCATTGGTGACGGTTTGCCCTGCCCTCTACGCTTTAGCCCCGCCCTCTTTCATAACTTATGAGCTGTTTGTCATAGACTCTTGTGGGAGGCATCATTGGACGCAGCAGAGGTTCCTTTTTCAGTGCTGTAGGTTAGCTCCACCATCTCACTCTGTTGGTCCATCAGTTCATTGGTCCACAAAGCTGTGCCCATCCTATAGCAATCACAACTTTCTATCTATGAGGCTGAAATTTGTGAGTGTTTGTGTGTGTGTGTGTATGTGTGAATACATGGATGCATGCATGTACTGGTAGCAGCTATTGCGAATTCGCACTTGTTATGAAATTTACTCATCTGTAACATTTTATTGGGCTGTACGTAATTATTATGGCTTTATTTTTTGTAAGATGTTAACTGGTGTGAAATCAAAGACAATAACACAAGTCATAATAATAGGCAGTACTCTACCTCCACATACACATTAAGTGCATATGTCGAACAGGCACTTACACGACAATTCTTTTCTGGGGTTAAAAATCGAAAGTAGCTAAACATTGGATGGTTTGTAAAGTCTTACTTTAGTTTGACTCAGATTGGAACCTTCCTCTCCATCGCTTCCTCTTGCCCCTCAAATCAGTGCATTTTTCAAATTAGTTGGGTAGACGAAGAGGAACTGAGACTTGGGTTACTGTCATGTTTTAAGGGCAAGTGTGCTCCATTTCAAATAGTCCGCTCTCCAGCTCACCCTGTCCTGTGGCAGTGTCACCAAGCACTGAGGGGAAGTTGGGGAGGTCTTGTTAAAATTGCTTGTGAAATGGGGTGTTCAGGTACAGAGTTGGGACATCAGGCCTGTGACAAGCCCAATGCTGCCTGCTTACATAACCCATGCAAGGAGGAGTGTGACTGACTGCTGCTGAAATGTGTATAATGGCTTTGAGGAAGAATGGACAGCACAATTACTCTGTGTTACATTAGACTTGTCAAAGCTGCTGACAGGCAATCATTCTTGCTTTGGTGAAGCTCACTTATAACAATCTTCAGTATGACTATGTTTTGTTTTTCGTTTGGTGTTTTATTTCGTCATCTTAGCAGCCAGGCTCCATATCTCTCAGTGGCTGGACAAGTGTTTGACATTCAAATTAATTAAAGTGAAAAATCAGTCTTATCGTTGTGTTTTAGTAATAGGCTGTTCAGGTGTTTCTAACCTGTTATGCCACCAAAAGACAATACCTGTAATTATTCTGTTGAGACTGGATTGAAGACTTGTGTGTGCACAATTTGCATGTGGTTTTGCTCCCACATGAGCTCCTTTTCACCTCAGTGCTAAAACATATCAGCCATATACATGTGCAGATCTTTAAATTAATACTGTATACTCTTAAGACACATTATTCCCAGCAGACAGTGACTCGCAGCAGACAACATTTTTCTCTCGATAGCTTCAGCAAGAGTCTAAGTATTGGCAGCTATTTATTAATGTTCACAAGTCCTGACTTAATTATCTAAGATCTGGAAATTCCCCATTGGTGCAGGGGTGAGTGTTTGTTTGTGTTAGCTCTGAGAGGCACTGTGTAGTTGTCAAAGATATCTCCATGCCTTCTGCATCTTGGGATAAACTCGAGCCCCTTGCAACCCTGGGAAGACAACGTCAACATTCAACTTAACACAAACTTTGTATAATTTTAACCTAGCTCTAATACAGAAATATTACATATTACATGTTTTTTTTATCTGTTATAGCCAGTTGTGTATTTTTCAACATGTGACAATGCAGGCTAAGTTCATCATGAGCAAGGGTTGTGAGATGATGATATTGATGATGCATCCTGTGGCAACTGTTTTGCATAAAATTGTAATTATATTATGGATTGCAGTACATGTGGACACTTTTTCATATAGATTTGTGCAGAATGTGCTGTATTACTGCAGTCAGACAGTTACAGTTTACGGTAAATATGGAGAGTAACAGATAATGAATGTGTTTTTTGCTCTCCTTGAGCAAACTGTGTGAACTTAGCAGCATTAGATTGTACGACTGCAGCCACAGTAAGTTATAGAAGCATCTGTTTACAATGCACTGAAGTAGCCTTATCTCAGTTTCTTGCTCAATCAGTGTAAGTTGCAGCGGAAAGAGGATAAGCAAAACACCTACTACATGTGTTAATTTTGCAGAGCAACAACACTGGTGTGAGTGTGGTGATGTCTTATGCTTTAATGTAACAGTCAAAATGCCTTTTTGAGGCAGCCGTCCTCCCCATATTCCCAGGGTTCATTGGGAGAGGACTTGGGTGTACAATCCTCTGTGGCTTTCCCCCATTTGTAGCCTGTCACTGTCATTACTGTGTCTCCCTCTGGAGAACAGCAGAAAGTAAAGCTTGACATTTGAAGATACTCACAATGGGTTTCCATTAAAGTTAAGATTCATCTGCAGGACTTTGCTTAGAACATAGCACTGTTTTCTGAAGACAGAATTTGCCTGTTTTTTCTTCTGTTTGTTTGTTTTTGTTTCATACACAGATGGCATAGGCCTGCACAAAATACATAGATCTAACTGCATTAGATTTAGTGGGTGATATTAAAAAGCTTTCCTCTCGATTTATTTATAAAGTCTATTGCAAGGACAGCACAAGTGTTAATAACTTTATTGCCCCTAAACATTTAGGCACTCAGGGTATGTCCAAATCTGCATGGAACCCCACTAAATATGATGAATTCATATAAGGTCTCACTGATTGCTTTAATTATTTGCTCAGGTCTGGTTCAGGACAGCTGTAACAATATTGTTGAAAAATGCTGTCAGAACCAATAAGAGACATTAAACACATCACATTCTGCTGTCAACCTTGAATCTCCCCCTGAACAGACCACACCGATCTCTCACAAAGATGGAGAGAGAGAAAGAATAATATATATTCCATACACTGCTTTTAAACACGCACGCGCGTGTGCACACACTACTGAAATGACATTGTTGATGCAGAAGCACTGAAATCTGTTTGCTCTCTGACATAAAGGCTTATCTAATCTCTACAGTTTTTCTCATTGTAAGCTTTTGAAGAAGAAAAACTTACTAAAAAGGGATCCGTTCAACCTTCAGTGACACGCTTTATTATATTCTGACAGACATGGTGAGGACAGACAGATAACTCTCAAGAAGTTTGGGTACTTACTTGCCTCCTACAGCATACAGAGCTGCAGCTACTAAGTAAAATGACATCAAATGAGTCACTTAGGTGGATAAAAAATGAGAATAAATATATTAATAAGGGCAAAAATGAACTATCATTACAGTTATTACTACTTTTGCGTTATTCCTCCACAGACTTTCTTGTCCTGCTCCTGCCTCCCACTGGCTTTCTTCACCACCTTCTCCTGCCTGCAGCCTTCCAAAATTTGTCCCACATCACACATTA
Source organism: Neoniphon sammara (assembly GCA_900302535.1). Classification (NCBI taxonomy): domain Eukaryota; kingdom Metazoa; phylum Chordata; class Actinopteri; order Holocentriformes; family Holocentridae; genus Neoniphon; species Neoniphon sammara. Next base: position 68,350 of record OMKZ01020554.1, on the reverse strand, counting down.
TCATGGGAGTCCCACAGTAATGCTGTCTGCTAGTATTCAGTTTAGAGAGAAACTTTTATCTTTTATTTTTCATCTGCTGAGCCTGAATTTAGTTTATAAAACATTTTTACTACACAGGCAAGTTGCTGAAGAGCTACAGCAGCTTAGAATTTGTGTATAGGCAATGAGCCCAATCAAAAAGCCAAGGAGGGTTACAATGACAAGATCACTGTACTAATAGCAATCCTGCTAACTCACTCATTTGCTCAGGCAGCTCCTACAACCACTTTGGTCTCTTATACAGACTTGAGGGCTGTTAGACTCTTTGTACTTCATTTTATTTTATTATTTGTTTTAAGCTGCCCATTAAAAACAGCTATAAACTTGGATAAATTAAGGTTACATAAATAAATAAGCTCTAAATTATACTCAGAAAAATGCAATCAGTGTTGGACTAGGCATCTTGTCAACTCTGGAATCAAGGTTGGTCAGTAGGTTTGGTCTGATGTACTGCACTGCTCTGGTGGGCTGGAAGGACCTGCTTTTTATCTTGTTTTTGGAAAAATCCTAATGTGAGTCAGGAGCATAAGAAGGAAGACAAACTCTGAGAGACATCCTGAATCCTGTTGCATGATGCTGACCGTTGGCTTAAACACACACACACGTGACTCATGTGAAGTAGGGCCCACTGAGGAGTCATGTTTACAAAAAAGAATGACAAGTGCAGAAGTGCAAACATTTCAGTCCATGTCAACTATGCTAAGTGCAAAGGAAGGCAAAGCAGCACAGAGCGTGTTGTTTTCAGGCCACCAGCAGGTGTGTTCAAAGGAAAATCAAGCAAACAGAGCAAATTCATTCCTGTTGGCTTGCAGCTGTCAGCAGATATATAAGATAGAGCTAAGCAGGCCAATTCAAGTACAAAGATATTTACAAAAATATTAACAAAAACAATATAGAAAGAAACATTTTGGAAGTACCTCGTCACTAACTTGTAGAGATAAGCCACACTTATATAAGCATATGGCCATCTGTGAGAAAGGGATGGTTCCTATTACAGAAAACATGTCATATCTAGTTCATTATTTAGACCACTAGGATGTAGGGTTTTAAGATAAAACATACATCCAGATTCACACTGATTCCCTGCCTGTAGCTGGGGAAATCATACCAACTCCACAGAATGCCATGTCTGAAATGTGCAGTGTATGGCAACATATGATTTAATACAAGATCTGTGGACTGCACTGTGATGAGTTTATCTAACATCCCAAAATCCATCCCTATGTCCCCGTCGTGAGAGGTGGAAGCAGGAAAAGTCTCGTTTTTATCCACCATCTTTAACCAGAGGGCCCAGAGCTGACATCACCTGCAACCTCCAAGGCTCGGGATGGTCTCTCTAAGCACCAGGGATAGGCAGCTATGTGCTGTGAATTTCCAATACTATACAGGTTTTAATTCCAACCAAAGGGTGCATCAGATGGTGTCACTGGTTAGGGTCTTCAAGCAAGAGGAGGGAATGACAAGTGTAATCATCTGTCTTTGGTTGAAATGAAAACTTGCGTATTCCTGGCAGTCCACGGCTCACGGTGCCTGTCCCTGCACTCAGCCATCCTGACACTCATTAGTGATGGGCGAAAATGAATGAACAAATCTTTTTGAACAACTCTTTTTAGTGTCCGGTATGTAATGGATCAGCCTGTCGAACGGACCGAGTGCTCATGAATCCGACTTTTCACGCTCATGCTGCCCACTCGCTATCGTAGGCTACTGCTCACGCTGCCTGCTAAGATGGTGCAGTCACTAAAAACATAGGAGGCAGGACAACTAACCTAATGAATGAGCGGGAAGTGTCTCGAATGAGGAAGTCAATGAGTCGAGACAGCCTGGCAGCTACTCACTGAACGAGACCGAATGAACCGTTCTCTTGAACTGGGACGTCTGCTCGACAAATCGATGCAGTTAAATCATGTTTCTGTAACACTGTGTTGAGCTTACATAACCTACCTACGTATAAGCACGGGCTTTGTTACTTAAAAAATTTAACATATAGAATATACACAACTGAGCAAAAATGAGATGTTTTACTGTACACTGAAAACATTATTTTGTATCAGTACTCACCCCGTTGCCTTGAATACCCAAAGAAATAACTTCATATTCCATGAAAAAGCATTAGAGCGGTTGGCAGTTGTTGTGTTGTTATGCAGTAACGTATTGCAGCAACGGTACTGAATGAATGAGCGAGGGCCGACTGAATTGGACTGGTGTTAACAGGTTAACGGACATCTGCCACTTCCCCCTCAAAAAGAATTTCAGATCATTAACATTTCTGTAACGTCGTATAGAGCTTACATAGACCAACTACATACAAGTAGGATGCTGAATCATAGCGTTAAAATCAATATTTTATCTTTATTAATGTAAACGTATACATCACGACTGTAATGCATTTTGTGGGGCAGGCAGCACTAGCTGTCGAGTGTGCGTGTGCTTCACTGGAATGTCAAGGAGAAACTGACGCGTATTTTGCAAAAGATAATTAAAAGAAAATTCGAAAGGTTTGATACATTTACATGTATCAACTCAAAGGAACGGATTCTGTGAAAAGAATCGGTCCGCCCATCACTGAACTCTCATCAGACAACATGCTTGAGCATTTCGTTGATGAATTAAACACAGAAGCATCAGAAAGCTTTTTGATTTGTTTCACTTTAATAGCACTACACCAGTAACTACAATAAATGATTTCCTACACTCTTCTAATCATCAGTTAATATCACAGAAAGATTTATGTAACATTGCTCATGGCACTATAGGTAAGATGTAAATCGTGGAACATACATATTTAAACACTTTCTTGTGATTGGCTAAGCATTCTGGCACTCATATTATAATGAATGTAAATAATGACGCAGGTCTGCATTGGAAACATGATGATGAATGGATGGAGAGACAAACGGATGAAGAGAGGACCGGGAGGATGAGGATGTCGGAGATCTCTGTATACCGCTGTTTCCCCTGCAAAAGAGACAATGAGAATTAACATGCAAACACGAAGAGGAACATGTATTTCTGTGTGTTTGTGTTTGTGCATAAAATATGTGCACATATATTTGAGAATTGATGTGCATATGTGTGTGTATCTACTGTATGTGCACTCTGTTACTCTGTGCATATTTTATATTTTTGTCTTCGTGTGTGTGTGTGTGTGTGTGTGTGCGCGCGTGCATATGCTTACAGTAGGTCTATCTCTGTCTTTCTATGTACTGCGGGGAACACACTGGTATTTCACTTCCAAGTACTTCTTAGTTCCACGGCAGGCGTTGTCAAACTCTCGTAGACTTGCGAACAGCGAACATACCTGCTTCTTTTCGCACCTGATAGAGTAGAAAAGAGTGCAGTTACAAAATGGAATGCGACCGTCAATATGGCATTTAGTAAACTACAACTTTGTGGTGACGAGTAAGGTAGCAAACTCGTAATAGTACTGTTGCCGTGTCGTTTGCTTTTTTCAGGATCAGGTGTGTAAGAGCAGAGCTGGGAGAAAGCTTGCAGGACAGGACGTGTTTGAGGAGTGGTTTGAGAGCTGATAGTGTGTGGGACTTTCCCAGAAAATTAACACACACACACACACACACACACAGTGGTTATGCAGCCATTCAACATCACATAGCCTCAATGTGAAAAACTTTTGGAAGTGTCACAGTTTTACAACCACTGATTGCATGTCAGCTTATAATTATGTCTTCATTATAAACATCAGGCTGCATGACAGTAATAGTGCAGCTGCTTGTAAACATTTGAAATGAGCTGTTTTGATCATTTTTTAGCATTGAGCTCCATTTACAGCCATATATTCTGCTGAGCAGTGGTGGTTGTGCTTCATCTTTATCTTTGAGTGCTTCTGATTTTGATTTTATGAGTGTCAACTGGCCCATTTGGACAGTGTTACATAGCAAGGCAAGCAACACATTATGAAGATGGTTCCCAGAAGTTCTGCGTTCACTGTATATTGAAATCAAGTTGACTTACTTTAACTTGATGTGCTCTAGACTGCTGTCTGAGCGGCAGTCATCATTTCTCCAGGTTTCCTCGTCACCAGTGTTACAGACCTCCGTGCTCAGACGGCCATAGTTTCCATCCATGATCTTGATGGTAGTTGTCTGGGCTTTAGAAGGGCAGGGGTTGAAGGAAATTTAATGGATGAAGTTTAGTGCCTCCCATAGAGATTTTTGTTGAAAAACAGCATGTGACAATTAACATGGCATGTACAGTGAACACAATACAAAGAAATGTACAAATCGTGCATTGGCTCCATCAGCACTCATTAATTATAGTAATCCAAATCATTATTCAAACATCAGGGAAGAGATTTTAGATTACTATTCTTATTTTGTGGTTATACTAATGGCGCTGCTTCTCAATTGTAGTCAGAGATGGAGAATGATGCATTCAATCAAGATCATAAATCAGATTTCAACTCATGATGTCACAAGGACAGTGTGTGTGCGTGAGCCCAGTGAGGAAGCTGATTAAAAAAAGGACTCAATAAACAAAAAATTGTAGCCATTTCTGCATTAACAAACAAGCAAGAGTAACCTACACAGTCCAGTGACATGAGGTAGACATGAAAATGACAAGATAAATGCAAATTTTCCTAAACCATACAATGTCAGTTTGGTTCATATGGTTCTTATTAGTGATAGCCAGGCAGGTAGGTCATTCGTTTGGTCAGTAAGTATCTCATCAATGGGCAGACAAAGAGACAGACACACATTAATATATTTATAGAGAGAGGCAGCCATGATAATACTTACGACATCTGACATATACTCTTTTGGCATCACACTCTCTGACAACATGCACTTCATCATCTGTGGAGAATAACAGGAAGTGAGTCAAGTCACTGAAAAGCTCAACAACATTGTCTCTTGTATGTCTTGCTCTGTGTCCCCTTGTACTTAGATTTACTGATATTAAAATGATGTCAACATGTCCTACCATTAATGCAACATATTCTAATATATTCACTGTACTTGGTGAATGAACTCACAGTTGGCTTTGATGCAGGTGTATTCCAGTTCCACAAAGATGTCTCCATCTCTGCAATGTTCCTCAAGCATGTAGGGTGAAATGTACCTCCGACAATCTTTCTTGCCATTGCACCTATGAAAAGGATTCAAGAGGTTCAAAGTCATTGCCAGCGAGAGAGATTATTACAAGTTACTGATTACAACTGTACACAGACATTAAGAAAGATGTATCTTCTTTAACACACCAAAATGTCATAGAGACCATTCTATATCTGAAAGGTCACAGGTTTGATTCTCACAGCGGTCAGTGTTAGAGAACAATATGTTTTATTGAGGCCAATACCAATATCTAATTTATTCCCACCCATAATGACTGCAACCGATACTGATACTAATACTGATATCATTTTTTGTTGGAATTGGTACACAAATGCAGATGTAAAACAGATTTGGCTAAAGATAATTAAGTGTTTTGTAAACAAAATATGACAGTTGTATTAATGACACACTCCTAGAAAATAAAAAAGCCAAATTTCACAATCAGCCAATTATCAGCAGTACAAATACCGTATACTGATACTGATAATCGATATATCGGTCCATCAATCAACAGCCATGTATCTAAATGATGCAGCTTTGGCTTTAACAAATCTACCTGCACAATTGCTCTCATGAAGATGTCCGACAGAATGCCTGAAAATTTTCCCTGCACTCATTCAGCAAAGAGAATGTAGTCGAAACGCTGGTGTGAGTGTTTCCATGTGTGCATATTTTTCTTACATTGAAAAATATTGTGCAGAATTTTCCATGCAGCTGTTGTCCTCGTATTCCCTGGGTTCGCTGGGGGGACACTCTCCTGTGCCTTTCCCCCATTTGTAGCCTGTGACTTTAATTACAGAGTCTTCCTCTGAAAAACAGCAGAAAGCAGAACTTGATGTGAAGATACACACAACGGGCTACCATTAACGTTATGAATATCATAGATGTATGGTTAATATTCATCTGCAGGACTTTGCCTACAAAATAACACTGTTTCTTTAAGACAGTATTCACCCATGGTTTTGAAATATACAAAAACAAAACATAGATCTTACAGATCTAACTGAACCATATTCAAAGGATAACATTAAAAAGCTTTCCTCTGGATTCAGTTATGTATTACAAAGAAAACACAAGTGTTAAGGAGCGATATGCCTAAGTACCCTCAGGCAAGGGTGGATTGAGGTGAAGACATTTAACTAAGATTTTAAGATTTAACTAACAAAAAACATGAAATAAACAATCAATATGTGTGTTGGGCCAATGATGAGAACCCTGTAGACTGAGCCATCAAATTATGTGCTTATTCCATGTTTTTTTTGGTCAGTTGAGTCTAAATGGTCCTCATGTCAGTCAACACTCGGCAATTTTGCCTCGGGTAACTTTAATATAATAATTAATTGTCCCCTTTGGGTACTCTGGATATTTCCAAATCTGATGGGACGCCATTAAATCTGACGAGTTGTAATGGTTTCTTTAATTATTTGCTCAGGTTTGAGTCACGTTCAAAAATATTGTTGATAAATGCTGTCAGAGCCAATAAGAAACTCTAAACACACCACACTCTGCCGTCAGCTTTGGAACTCCTCCTCCTCCTAAACAGGCCACACTGATCTCTGAGAAAGAGAGAGAAAGAATATTACATACTCCATACACTGCTTTTTAACACACACACACACAAATGACATAGCTGATGCAGAAGCACTGAAATCTATGTTTGCTCTCTGACATAAAGGTGTATCTAATCCATACAGTTTTTCTTATTGTAAGCTTTTGAAGAAGAAAAACTAAGACGTTTGGGTACTTACTTGCCTCCAACGGCACACAGAGAGCTGCAGCCAATACTGTAAAATGACATCAAATGATTCCATTAGATGATAATAAAAATAAGAACAAATATATTAATAACAAGGAATGTTAAAAAGCTTGTCAGCCAAGTTAATAAAATTAATAAAAGCCGATGAGATTTCTGTTTCTTTGTAATTTCATTTCATTGAAATGTTTATTTGTATTTTTATGGTTGATTTTAAGTGCTGAAGTACTTTGTGATGTGGTTTTCTGTTCATAATAATTTTATTGCATGGTTCTCTGTGTATTTTCAAATGCTATGTTGAACTAGATCAACACATACATGCAATCAGAGCCTCTTTATCACATATAGCTGGTCAGTATGAATGACCTGTCAACAGCTGCTCATAGTGTCAATGTCCAGCAATACTCCGCATGTAGATTTGTTCTGACTTTATTTATTTATAGCCCTGGTAGCAGTAGTGTGGGGCTCTACAGATGACAATGTCAGTCAGCCAGTCTGTTTGCCATGTAGGTCATATAATCAGGAGCTTGTGTCTTCAAAATAGTTCAGAGAGTATTTTCCCTATATTCTCTGTTCTGTCCTACTGTGGAGACCTTCCATGGTACGATAAATGTTTCAAATGTTTAATTTTATCCGATTAAATGTCGCCTATTTATGCCAATCAAAATGACAAGTAACATGGTTGCAAACAGAGAGGAGCGAAACCCTGCTGTCTATAGTAGCCCAATAGTATTCCTATAGTATTCATATAGTTATGCAGTAGCGTTGCTTACACTGAAAATATGCTCCCCAGATCATGCTGTCACTATAACAAAAACTTTTAAAGCAGGGTAGAGACATGGTAATATAGTAGATAAATACATACATCCATGGTGTCAAAACACATATTTACTATAGTATTCTTTGCAGTTTGGAGAGAGATTTGTTTCATTTGCTGAGTCAGCATATAGTTTAAACAGCATATTTACAACCCAATGTAATTTGGTGAAGGGCTACAGCAGCTTAAAACTGTGTCGACAACAAGCCCAAGCAGAGCGCAAAGGAGGGTTTTCATGCTGTAAGTAAATAATTATGCTCTTAATTATACTCACAGAAAAATGCAACCAGTGTTGGACTAGGCATCTTGGTCAGTAGGTTTCGGTCCTACAATGACTTGATTTGATTGGTCTGATGCACTGCAGGTCCCTGGTAGGCTTCTTCTGGTGTCCTGCTGATGTCGATGATCTTCTGCTGTTGAGAGGGCTGAGGAGCTCCTTTTAACCTTGTTTTTAGGAAAACATAATGTGACGCAGGAGCACAAGAAGGAAGACAAACTCTGGGAGACATCCTGGATCCTGACAGTGACAGTTCGCCTAAACACACATATGACTTATGCCCTAAGGCTTCGGGTAAACACCTTGTATTAACTGTACCTTACATAAAGCCATCTACAGTTTACAGAAGTTGCATGTCTTAAGGAATCAAGGTAAATGCTGAGCGCCATCCATTGGTGTAGATTACGGGGGATGAGGGAGTTGTAACCCCACCAATAATCAAAACGGGCCAGCCAAAATTTGCTGCCATAGGTTGGGCTCGGACAGAATGAGTGTTTTTTTTATTTTTTATTTTTTTGTAATGCATGAGCTGTTGCCATCAACCCATGAACTAACGAAAAAATGGTGAGGTTTATAAATGTATAAATAGTTATATATGGATTCAAGGGGCGTGTGGGCAGCTGTCCTGCTGCATAGTGTGGATTGTTGCCTTTACACATTCACAATTAGATCTTTTAATACTTGTACATGAGTTTCTCTCAGTGGAAACATTCAGTTATTCTGCTCAACACTCCCACATTTGACTTTTGGTGGAATCATCAACAGTTTTGAGTCTTGTTTTAAGTGTCTTGATCTCCTTAAGGTTTCTTTCAAGGGACAAGGGTGCTGCACCACCTGGAACCTCCTTTTTACATATTGCACATGCACAAAAATGATGCATACATAATTTTTCATACAAATGTGATTAATAATAAAGAAACTAGATTATGTTACAAGAGAACGTGCGCACCTCTATGGGAACTTTGACCCATGCTTTTGCACATTTTGGACATAATAAGAAATGGGGACTGATAGCAAAGCATGAACGAATAAAAATCTTGATTGTCCCAAAAGGAATTTGTCTGGCATGAGTGTAAATTTACACTCATGTTGTGCATGTTTACACTCAAAGGAGCAGTGAAGTCAAATGTTTTAATTACACTTCAAATCAATTTATTAATTTCAATTTATTCATGCTCCATATAAAATTGCACAACTTCCTAATAATAACATCCTAGACTTTAATCATTGCTTTATTCTAAAAGCCATCTTGTTTACCCAAAAGCATCTTCCTGAACTTTAAATATTAGCTTATAAGTCATGTATCATAATTAACATTCTGTTGATTTTTCACAAATCAATTTTTTTTAAATGGTCAAGTTGTTGGAGATGGCAGCATTAATATGTTGCCAACCAATCTTTTTTTTTTTTTTTTCAAACTGGGGCCACTGTGGAAATTTCTCTTTTTCATCTTGACAAATAGATTTACATGCATATCAATATTCATGAGGGATGTTTCATTAGTAATTTGTGGGAGTTAAGAGGGCGAGGTAGGAGGTTCGTGTGTGTGTGTACCATTTCAAGATTATTTGGATTTTAAAACAAAGGGGAACTGTGTCCCAGTAGGCATACACATGATTTTATGAATCTGATCACTTTTGTCCATCTACTTTTCCTCTTTTTGTGTGCATGTAATGTTTTTTATTTATTTTTTTTAATTTTTTTATTTTTACTGTGGCATCTATATTTTATAAATGAGGCAATGCATGTAAAAACAAACAAACAAACAAAAAAACAACAACAACATAATAATCAAAAAATATTTTCAGGAATATTCAACTTTTCACCAGGTATGATGGGTTAAAGCTTTATTTCCTTTTTCAAGTTATCTTTGTTCACAAATCAAGACTGAAGTAAACATGATTGTATGAGTAACAATTGTGAATACCATGGTAGGGCATATTGCAACATGTTCACAGTTAATTATCACTTAATGTCTTTTTTTATGTGCCTGAGGAATGAATCAGAGGATGCATAACTGTGAACCTGCAGAGGCTGCATGTGTACAGACAGTTAGATACACAGCTTGTGGACTCATGCCTGAAAGGTGAATGTGGCTGCAGCACAGGGGTGTTGATTAATTTGTGTTTCTGTTTATCCAGTGGAGTGCCAAATTAATTGGACATGAAGCAGTGTCCTACAAATTTGTCAGCGTGAATTTACAGACCTATGATCAAACACCAAACATTTACAAGTGCTCCTGGTGTGTGTGTGTGTGTGTGTGTGTGTGTGTGTGTGTTGTGTGTGTGCTTGCAGAGGTCTTTCTCACTCTTTCATGCTACTGAAGAACACACTTAGGAGGTGGAAGGAGACAGGTAATTAGGATTTCCAAATACTGTCAGCTAAGATGCTTTGCACAGAGGACAGTGCAAACAGAGTTTGTATAGACACAGTATTTGAAAGTAATTTTTTTAAATTCTTATGTAACTGACATATTTCCTGACAATGATTTATGTCTTGCAAGCTAAAACAAACACCAACACGTAATTTTAGTTACTATTTGACTTTGCTGTCAGACTCATTTTGCATGCCCACTGCATATTGAAATCAAGTTACCTTTCTTTGACTTGATGATGTGAAGAACGCTGTCTGAGAATTATTAATCATCTTCCCAGGACTTCCTCTCTCTGTTTCAGTGCGTGCTGCTCCGATGACCACAGTTTCCATCCAAAATCTAAATTAGAGTTGGCAGAGCTGTAACAGGGTGAGGGGGTAGCAGGGCACTTTTTTGGGGGGGGTGGGGGGTACAGTAATTTATCATGTGCCATACAGATCACAAAGTGTAAAGCTGTTTTACCAAAACTGGATGATAAAGAAAAACAGGGTTACTTTTTTCATCTGACAGACTTGCTGGCAAATATTTTCTGCGCTGTCTTTAAAGAGTAAATAAACACTGAGTCACACAAGGCCATGGAGATACAGTGCACCCTCACAAAATGTCCCATTCCTCCACATTTGACGCCATTTGAGTCAGATGCAGATCCTGTGGGAGCAACTGCCTCATCTCTTGTGTATTGTGCAATGGCTCCTGATTTATTATCATTATTAGGCCTCTCACTGTCACTGAGTGGCAGTAATGATAAAGTTCAGTGATATAACCACTATTTAATCTCAGCATGGAAGAAGCAGTGTTGTCTTCTGGGTAAAAAAAAAAAAAAAAAAGGAAGTTCACTGACTTCCAGAAGCTTGCCACTCTCCTCATGCTGACAAGATTAAACCATTTACTGAAATTTAATTGAAATGAATAAAATCAGTATTGACTGACTGCTGCTCTTTCTCCATCGCAAAAGCCATCGACAATCAACGTTGATGTGGTATTGCATTTCCAAGCTAAAAAAAAAAAAGTGATTCTTCTGATCACATTGAAGCAGCGACTCCTTAATACATATAATTGAAAAGGAATGACTTGGCCATTGATTGTTAGAGAGACACAAGCGTTTGTGTGTCGCCTGTTTCTACAAAACTCCTCACAGGGGTCAACGGTGTATCACATCATCACAAATTAATGAACACGCTTGCACAATATTCTACAGTACTGACATATGTTGTTTCCTCGGGCAGTTTGTGTCAGTGTTGTTATCATCAGTATTTCTCTTGATTAGTAATTGCCTCATAAGAGAGGTACAGTGCCTGGTGCGTGGCATATACTGCTGCTGATTTCCTCCTAGTAGTTACCATGGTGATCACATTACGAACTGGCTGCCTGGGATTTTGTTTCAGGTTTTTTTTTTTTTTTTTTTTTTAATAATCATTCTTCTTCCCTCTCCTCCTCTCCCAGTCCTTCCTCTTCCTCTATCTTTTAGGATGAAAGGCAAAGCATCAACCTCTCCTCTTGCCAAAGCCAGTCAGTTGCAGACCCAAGCAGTGAGAGGGATTATCCCTCTATTTCTATTAGTCACACACTCATAAGCCATGTATCACTCTGAAGCTTTGTGTCAGCAACTCCACACCCCGAGTGGAGAGACTTCTCATTATTGGTGGATTGAAAGGTTTTAGCTTACACAGAGGGAGCAATACTCAGGAAGCAGAGTCGTGTTTGAAGCAAGGCAAATGCATTTTACCAAGCACCAGATGGTGTAATATATTTTTGCCTTCATTGCTGCTCTTACTCCTTAATAGGTGTGTTGCCATGGTTTTAGACATGGGGAAAATACAATAGCATTAATATATTTCAAATGTTCCTTACATAGGGATAATTCGGGTTATTTGCAGCCTGGGCATTGTTATTCTAGTTTTTGCCATCATGGCAACTGATTGGACTCAAGAGCTTGCCTCATATTCACTGTAGAGGTTTTCATTCAACCAGTTTGCCTGAAACGCTGCTGTCCGAGACACACTCAAACGCCACAGCAAGCTCCAACAGTTGGATCCAAAAAGCATTAATAGCATGTCCTGTCATTAAATTCTGATCACAATCAGTCATCATCATAGCTAAAAAGTCGGAAAAAAGGTTAGAATTAAATGGAATGATCCTTTAATTGTTTGCAAACTGGTTCAAATACGTTCCTCAAGTAAATAAGATTCACTTCAAGTTGTTCAAATACAGCATACAGTGCAGTAATTGTTAATTAATGGGATGTGATGCTTGTCACACCACATCACGTCACAAATGTACAGTTAGGTGGCAGTTATCATGCAGTTGGTTTTTTAAATTTTACAGTGTAAAGCCTACTAAACGACCTTCTGTCTGTTTCTTGCTTTTTCCAGTGGTGGAATTGTTTTGCATTCAGGACAAACACCATTACAATACAATTATTGTAACAATGAGGGATGTTAGGGTGCATAATGGTGTTTGTGTATGTGTTGGATTTTTGGAAAAAGTCTGAGAACCACAGCCGTAATATATGTGAGTTCAGCACAGCATATTTGTATACAGTTATCTAGGAAAAAGCAACATTTACACATCGAACATTCAGTGTTTACTCTTAACACCAGTGGCACGAGGCCCTCAAGGTCCTTTAGGAGTGAAAGAAACACTCCTGAATTACGGCCAGTATTTTAATGACTATGGCTGTTTGGACTAGTCCATTTCCCTGCAGCTTATTTGCGATGATCTCCCCCTCCTTCTGTAAGCACCACCATGCTGTCCTCCTCCTGCGTTTTCCGCCCCCACCCCTTGTCACACTGCGAGGGAAAGAGGCGGCTTGACGCTCGGGGACACTGTATCACCACCTCGCTCATCCCCAGACCCCCGTGCTTCACAGCTGTCAAACCGTTTCAGTGGGCTGACCTTGAGTGGTGACCACGGCCACTCAACTCCCTGGACCCCCCCTTTCTTTTCCCCTTCCTCTCCTTTTTTCACCCCTCAGCTCATGCCCACACCCCTGCCTACCCAGCACACCTCCTTACACAAAATAAAATGGGAGAGTGTAAAATGGAAGAGCATTAATTAATTTGTAAAGACGCTAGTAGCTGGTTGATTATATTCTCCAAGTTTGATTATTTCCCTGAGGCTGAATTTCTAGCCAATAAACAATAATAATAATGCAATAATGCAAAATTCAGTTCAGAGTTTTATCGGTGGGTGATGAGCATAATCATCATTGTATGGACATGTTTGGCATTAGATAGAAGGTAAAAATGTTTATTTATATCTAAAGGTCCCATAATACAGCTGTGACATTCAAACGTTCTCCCCCCAAAAAACCGACCCCATAGGTTACACTACATACCTCATACATTACCTCACCTCAATGCATCTTGCAAACAGCTGTGTTGAAAAAAATAGCATTAAAAATAAGTTGCATCTTTCTTTCACTCACTTCCACACACTAGTAAAGATCTTTACGACATGATCCAGTGGTGCTCATGGGAAATGCAGTCTTCATTCCTGGGAAACACTACCGCTTTTGTCCACAGGGGCCGCTAAAATCAACACAAAGTGTAAGTTCCTTGTAGTTGCTTTATAGTGAAAAAGTGTCCCGACACCCAGGCGGTATGGGAATGGTATGGGATTTGCCTGCTTGTACCACTGTCAGTCTGTTGTTTGCTGCCTTGACTTGTCTCCATGAAACCAGTCCTTATTTGTTCAAGTTTCATCAGGCCACCACACTTGTTAACAATGCTATTATAACTCAATGGGGTATAAAACGATTGTTCTCAAAATAATACATTGTCATTTTATACAGTTGTTAGCAATGCTATCATAAGTCAATGGGGTATAAAACTATTATTCTCAAAATAAAACACAGCCATTAAACAGGTCTATTATGTACAAATTTCTTGTGATTATTTCATTTGTCAAAGTACCGTGTGTGGAATGGTTTGCAAATTACTTTCAGTGTGTCATGCCCCATAATAAGCAGTGTTAACAGTGTCATCATAGATTGTTTTCTTTACCTTTACTCACTTATCTTGGTTACTTTTTTTTTTAATTACTTTTATTTACTTCAATCAATTAATGCAATCATTCAGTTAAAGGTGCACAATTAAAAACTGCCGAGGGTTGACTGAAGTGACCACAGTTTAGGTTCAACCAACAAAAAATGAGAGCAAGAAATTTGATGTTTGGGTCTACATGGTTCTCATTGTGAGCCGGACTCACCTAAAAGTTAAGGGCCTAATCCATGTTTTTTGGCAGTTGAGTCTAAACAGTCCTCACTTCAACCAACCCTTAATTTTGGCACCTTTATATGTATTCATATGTTTGTATAGTCATATTTAGTAAGCTATTATGGTACTGTGGCTGTGTGGCAATGATTTGAACCAACCTAAACTATATGACATCACTTTTCTGGTACATTTAGATGTAGCAATGTGGACAAATGAAGGTGGATGAATATTTACAGAGCACACATTCATAAACAGACATGCAAACAAAAGCTCACACCCGTGCACAAACACAGACAAGCTGCTGTATGTAAATTGTCGCACACATTATAAATAGGAACTATGTGGGTGTGTTTGTGTGTGTGCATACATGCAGGTTTGTGTGACTTTGACGCATTCATTGTGAAAATGAAGTTCTATAGTAACAATCAACTACAACCTAGGATAGTGGCTGTGTTCAGGAGTAAAAATAATAATAATAATAATTCTTCCCATATCGCTTGTAGAGCCAGAAAGAACAAAAATGATGTGATAAATTTTACTGCACATTCATTTTGAGGCACAAGAAACTATTGATGGTAAAATCTTTGTGCATTCAAATGTGAAAGAAGCTTCAAAGGCTCATGCATAGGAGAGTTTGATATGATGTAGTATACAGAGAGTCAATGTACCGTGGAAAATACTTTGGACAATGCTGCAGGGCGGGATAAACATTTTATGGATCATTCTTGGGTTTTTCCGAAAGCAACGAAAACTGTAGTTTATCTTTGTCTCAGAGAGGAAAAAAAAGCTTAACCATTATGACACTGCAATAATTTCTATGTTCAGCTTTCCATGCTTTTTCCATCAATCTAGATCCTAAATGCCTGCTCTATCTTACTATTCTCAGCAAAATATAACTGCAGTTCCACTCATCCGCTCCATCTTTGTCATTCAGTTATTGTTCGGTTCTTTTGCTTTCATTTTTTGGTCATCAGCAACACTTCAAAAATATATATTGGCAATGCACCTTGCATTTCTGGACCCAATAAGATATTTAGTGGTGTGTTTTTCTTATTCCTGTAGATAGCTTGCCAAATGTTAATGACATGATGTCAGGTCAAGATATTCTTAGCGCTGCTATAATAGGAGAAAAAGTTTTCGACTATCAAAAATATCAACAGTAAATATCAGGTTTTGGTGTCAGCCCCTCAAAATCAAAAACCAAGAGTTTCTTTATAGACTTTCAAGAAGTTCATCATAGAAAAGGCAGACAGACGGTAGTTTCTGAAATAACAGTGACCTCAACAGAGCACAAGACAACTGCAAGACATGTTGCATTTTGAAGGGGCACAACCCTCAGTCTTCCTCCACTGGAAACACACTCTCTATCTCTCTATCTCTCTCTCTCTCTCTCTCTCTCTATCATGCTCTCTCTCTCTCTCTCTCTCTCTCTCTCTCTCTCCCCCCCTCACACTGCATATCTCCACCACCCAATTCATTATTAAAAATCATATTTCTAAGAGCAGGAGCGGCGACAGGGTCACATGGATTAAATGGATTCCTCAGATCTCTCCCAGCTCTGAATTTGCCTCCCTCCCTGTTTCCCCCCTTTCACCTTTCGTCCCCCCTGCACCTCCCTCTTCAGTAGCTTATCTTGTCAAAACCCTCTTTCTTTCATTCTGTAATTAAAAATGCCACAGAGAGGCTGGGCAAAAGGTGCGTGTGTGTGTGTGTGTGTGTGTGTGTGTGTAAGGAGGCGGGGGACCTGAATGGTAGACTCAGTAGCCCGCTGACAGGGAATCTAGGCCTGGGAACACTCCTGCCTCCTCGTAGAAAAATCCACTCTGTGGTAAATTACCTGCAGTTAAGTGTTAATGTTTTACTACATAAACAAGGTAGGAAACAGGAGGAGGTCTCACTGTCAACTGGCTGTTGCTCTATATGCCATCCTTGGGGGTAGAACTGAGTTGTACTCAAAAGAAGGTGATAAATAATGTGAGAAAAAGCAGTTTGCCACTTCATAGTGGTTTCAAAGTAGAATATCTCTGAGATCAGCACCTTCGGGGCTTGTTGAGGGATGATGTTGAATCAACACATCACACAACTCATGTTCTTATTAGCCCACAATTCACATTCTAAATTGACTTTACAGACGATGCGAGAAAAAGGCAGATATGTGTCAGTGAGACCGACCAGTCTTGTTATACTCAAAGAGAAGCCTGTGTTTTTTTCATTAGGGATGCATCCATTACTCAGCAACAATCTAATTGATCCTTGTCTTTGAGCACTACAGTAATAGCAAATTGATTGATCTACCCTCAAGAGGGGGAGTGGTGGGAATTGTCCAGCCAAAAAAGAACAGCAGGATCATTGGCTTACAGCTGATGGATGAGACTGGAATAGCAATTAATAATAATAAAAAAAAAAAGACGAACAAAGGTGAACTCTGTCAAAAACAGTTGATGAGGAATGGGAAATTAAAGCATGTTTGAATATTTGATATCACAACCGGCAAGTACGTCAAACAGCCTACCTGCTATACAATTCATTAAGTTTGATACTCAGTATAATTAAAATTGAATTAATGCAAGAAGTCACAAGACTCACAAACAGAGCATTTCAATACACTTAAACACCACTGAAAAAAGTGGCTGATGCAAAAAAAAAGCAAAAAGCAAAAAAAAACAAAACTTGTCAATAAGATAGCACTTAAACAGCTGGTCAAAAGAAGCATTTATAACAGTGAAGTTGATGTATGTGGTGTTTAGGAAATTAGATCCATGGGCAGGTGTCTCTGTCAGGCTTTCTCTATTGATCAAGACTCATTAGCAGCACTTCTCTCTGTACCACAAAGGTGGGGCTTAGGGGTCAAGGGGCAGCTGAAATGGAGCCAATGGTTCAATACTAGTGATCACGGTAATTATAGATGAGTCTGGGTTACAAAAAACAGGGGGGGCACAAGAGATTTGTGGGCTGAGAAGGGAGAGGATTATAGCACACAGAGTTGACAAGGAGACTGATTGGACCAATGTACAGGCATCATTTAGGGCTGGCAGAGGGTGGCAGTCACCCTCTGCTTAGTAGAAAAGTATTTCATTACAGTAATATTTATTTATCAAATGAAAAGTATCCATATTACTTCATACCACAAAGACCCTAATAGGCACTAATTTAATTCGTTGGAATTGACCATTTGGAGCACGCTCATGTGGGTGATCAATCTGAAATGATCAATCTTCTCTGTGGCTATGGCACAATGCGCCTGTATAGGCCGGCCATTTGAATCTGACTTTTTGAAACAAACATAAACATACTGGGTAGTAGTAATAGGCTATGGAAATAGGAAATGTTGTTACTGTGAATACAGGCCTTAACGAAAACTGATGTATATAATTGATTGTAAAAAGTATTAAAATGAAGTGATTTACAGTAGGCTTAAGCAGTACAGTGCTTTTCATAATGATCCAATTGTAGAGATATCATGTACATGTTATTGACCCACGCACTAACACTATATGTTTATCTGACCATTGGCTATTTACTTATGCAGCACCTGAAAGCAGCACTCAATATAATTCAATGTACAAAACACATGCCTCCTACACATTATTTAACGTCTGTCACAGTGCAAAACAGTGATTACATTCAGAGGGTTGTATTCAGTGCCTTTACTTTTCTGTTACACACACACACACACACACACACACACACACATATACTTTTTTTTTTGCTAGCTATAGACTGTAATCAGTATAAGATACAACTTTTGAAATCTGCAAGCTATCATAATAGGTCTGGTATTGAAAGTCATATGTAGTGATTAATGTTCTTTCAAATTTCTAGAAGTAAAATCTTCTAAAATGTCAACTACAACTGAGTTTGCACTTTTGCACGACAAAAATTCTCCCAGGCAAGAATGCCCTCCGATCCCCCAAACTGGATACTTTTCTCACTTGGATAGCTGCAGTACTCTTCACCCTTGTGAATCCACCGGGACAAATTATGCTGATAAAGTGGAATGCTGGACATCTTAGACTTGGAAGGTCCAGGATTAAAGCATATGGACTTGTCAGGGACAGTGAACAGACAATCAGAGAGACACACGGACATATGCATGGAGAAAACTGTTATATGTTATGTAAGAAATAATCAGGTCTAGTTGTGTGGCTTCTTTAATCAAATTTGGTCATGATAGCCTTTATCACTACTATAACCTGCAGCATTTCCAGTTACATTTTTGTGTATTTGGATAGAACCTGACATTTTCATTTTTTTTTTAAATGATAAGAGTGGACAGGAGGGAGCTGTTGAGATTCTGTGTCATTGTGTTGAGACAAACAATTGACCAGGCATAAAAGGGTGATAGAGTATAGGGCTCTGCAGTCTTTGAGAGGCTAAATGAGCACAAACCTGCACGGCTCCTGATAGTGCCTCTACTGCTGCTAGTGCTGTGGCAGGTGCTGCTTTGTGTCTTTGTCTCTCTCTGCAGCACCTTAACCACTACGTTCAATATCAACGAGAGGCCTTTGTTGTTTCAGGGGCCCCGGTCGCTCTGTCTACCACTCTCTCTCTCCCGTTTTCTCTATTTGTTTCTGTCTCTTTCTTTCTCTCATTTTCTCTTTCTCTCTTACCAACCTATACTTCAGCTTTGAGTCATGTGAAGTCATCAGTCTGGCAGAGTTTTCTCTAGTGATATAAAGTCATGTGGGTGTACTGGTATCTTCTAAATGGAATGACTTAGAGGCTCTGACATCAATCAGCTGTCAACCATCAATTTTTTTCTGCACAGCGTTCCTCACTGCAGTTGTATGATAGACTGTACTCAACAATGTCTTCTACTACAATCTCATATTTTCTTTTAAAGTTGGTTCTGTACATTTATAGTATCCTTCCTACATGTGTCTGTGTATGTGTCTTTTTAATTGAAGACAAAAGGTCATAAAAATCGAATTACTGGCCTTCGTATTTCAGTCACTTTTTACTGTTTCCTTGTTATCTCCTGCGGGCAAGGTTCATAAGCTGTAGGCGACATGTTAATATTAATTGAGGGTAATTTTTCTTTGCTGATGTTCTTTAACATCAGTTATGAGGTAAAGGTTTAAACCCAACCATATGGATCTCCAATTAGTAAACGTCTTTCCAGGAGAAAGAGCAAAGATGGACACAAAGAGAGGAGAGGAAGAGAAGGCCAGAGAGACAGATTTACTAATTTGTAATACCTCTAACAGTAATGGCTGAAAAATGGATATTTGGCACTATGTCCCATTGGGCACAGGGACAAATAATAGCGAATTGATTCCAAAGACAAAGCTTTGGCATTGACAGGTCAAACTATATATGAATTGCTTGTCTGTCTCTGTCAAGGACATACTGTGCTGATGATATTGAGGCTAATGGAGGATTTTCCACCTGAACATGGACCTAAACACAATGTGAAATCAATACTGCTACAGTAGAAGCTTTGAGATAGCCAGTCCAAGTCCATTCATCCATCAGAAGATTAGATACTGTTACATTATAGATTCTCACTAACCCAATGGAGTGGACCAACATTAAGTCTCAACATTGCTGTGGTCAGATTGCTTTATTTTCCAACTTTATCATTGCAATTTATAATGAAACTAGACTCCCAGACGCCATGTGAAGCGAAAGCCATTTGTTTCCGGCTATCTTCCACCACCAGTGATTGGCTAGCTAGACTTGCTGGTGGTGCTGGGAGTAAACAAGCAGAAGCTGCCTACAGTGTTAATCACAGTTTTACTGCTGCCATGCTCTGGGGTTTGGAAGCAGAGGCTGGGCGGGAGTGTTCATCTTTTTTTTTTGTCTGTTACAGCGAAGATTTTTTCCACACCATTAGTGCTCCCCGCTGAGCTGTTCCATCCTGGTCCACTACTGTACTAATACAGTACAGCCCGCGCAGCACCATCTGCCATAAGCACAACTAACTAAATGTGGACACATCAGCACATTAGAGGAGCTGCGCCATGTGGGCCACGGTGCACACACTGCTGTAGTACATGGTTTTATGGCCTATAGGGAAAAAAGGAGTCTCTCAGAGCATGGGATATTCTACCTCAGAGGACTGCTGAAGGGCAAAGGGGGGGGGCAATGGAGAGAGAAAGAGAAAGAAAGACGAGTAATGGCTGGAGAAAGAAATGGGGTGAAGAGAGAGATAGACAGAGATGGGGGGGTGAACGCGATTGCAGTAGTAGGCTAGTAGTGTAGTAGTAGGTGTAGAGGGTTGCTTTGCACAGACTACAGTGTTAGCATCATGGGAGAGGATCAGTGGACATCTGATTAACTGGAACCACAGAGGCAGATAATATGATGGCATTTGAAAAAAGATAATTGGTGTTGACATGTAACAAAGCTGCTTTTTCAATAGCACTGCAGCTCTAAACAAGAGTAAACACTTTGTACTGCATATTAGATTCTGATTGATGAATGAATTTATTCAGTTCTTAATACAGAAAAATTGTCTGTTTACTATTACAAGTCGAAGGTAATGCTTGGCTTCATTAGAATGACAAAACCGTTCATTCGAATGAGAAAATATCCCTCAACAATTGATTAATGCCCGCTGATGCTAGAGTGAATTCCTTGGTGTCAACAAAACACACATTAAATTACCAACCATTTGCTCTTCTGCTGTAAGACTGAGTTACCAGCAAAATAAGATCAATAGTGCTGTGCTCCCTCGCTATAAAGGGGCATTTTGACAATGATGGTAGTAACAGACACGCCAGCAGATTAAAAATTTGGTCATTATGCCCTCAGCTACTCAGCTGCGACAAGGTAAACCCTGTTTGATTGAGACAGCTCAGTAGGATTTACTGCAGCTGTGTCCGAATCCATACAACACTAAAGGTCAGGCAGATTCCAGTCGCTAACTCTGTATGTCTGTAACCAAAGGTTATTTGATAGACAAAGAGGAAAGCAAACAGTCCCAGAACAAATCCCAGAGTGATGTGTATTAACTTTTAATTCATAGAGTAAGTCTTACAGTAGAGACCCAGGGTTCAAATCCCATCTCTCGTGAGTGCACTGTTCAACCCACAGAGACTCGCTGTACACTGAGATGGTAAGAGCAAGATAGGGGGGCCTGCAGCAGAGTTGTACATGGGGTGTATCTGTCCACCAAGATGCTGTGCATTCACTCTGGCCTTTGGCCTACAGTATGAGTCAGTCACAGCTTGCACACTGGTTCTCACTCTCATCCTAAGGGGAGACAAAAGCACTGTAGCATCGGAGCCCAAAAACATTTGCTGCCTTTCCCTTTCCCTTCCTGGCAAGAGCTTGCTAATATAACCTGCCATGTCACTTCCCAAAAGCAAACATCAGAGATGATTGGTCAGCAGGGGCCATATTACACAGAGGCTATAAAAACAATATCAACATTGACCTTGTACCACAAACATGTTCAGTTGACCCTGGTCCTGGCACTAGCGAGCCTGAGTTGGCCCTGCTGTGGGCAACTGGCTATTGACACATCTGACTCACCACTTTGAAGTCTTCAGCACTGCATTCCGTGCCACGGTAGAAACAAGACAGCAGCATGTCCTTGATGTCATGGCCCGTCCGGTCGTAGAACTCACGCATGTTAAAGGGGCGGGGCTTGTAGCTGTCAAAGTCGGCCCTCTCCTTCAGGATCTGCAGGACATTCTCCTCCACCATGTGTGTGTCCCGAATCTCATACCTGGACAGGAGGTTTCTAGACTTAGCTCGAAGGATTTTATAAGACATGCATAAACAGAAAATACACACAAACACATGGATGAGTATACAACTAACACACACATATACACGCATACTTACCTCCACACTTTCATCTAGATGCAGCACTTGTTGTAACAGCACCAAAAGACCACTGTAATTTTATGCTGACCATATTTTATTTAATACTGGACTTCTTTTGCAAATTCATCCCACTCAGGACACTTATCAAAAACACAAATGTTATTTCAAATCACACGTGAGCCATGTTATTGTATAACTTCTACATTTTACTATATAACTTCCATAGCGGTGCCAACAGAAAGAACAGGTATTTTTGAAGGGGTTTGTTTGCAAATTTTCTGGGTTGTCATGCCCAGAAGCGACAGTGCAGGTCCTTCTGGCAAATGTCACAACCAGTGGACATGTACCAAAGAGAAAAAGATATGACTAGCAAACAACAGAACAGACATCCAAAAAGTGAAGTTCTAAGTGATGACTCACAGCGCTGAGGTAACGCATTCCAGACAAGTGTGTTAAAGTACTTTTTTGTGGTAACTAGTAGCCTATTGCCTTAGTTTTTCAATTCAAGTGATCAAGTACTTAGTTACTTTTTCAAGCTACCAAACCATTACATTATTATTTACCCTGACTCTATTGTCAGGGCAAAAACAAATAAAAATTTGTTTCTGCACATAGGCTGTGTAGGTTTACTGCAGATTCTACATGTATTTAGCTCAGTCAGCAAACACAGAGACAAAGAAGTATTCCAACTATTTTGAACAAATATGTCTGTCAATTCCTCTTATTGCCCTGTAGAGTTAATTACAGGCCACAGACAACTACTGCAAAGGGGTTCTAGTTTTAGTATCGTTAAAGCACTTAAACGCCTTACTTAATGCTGCATAATAAATGGAGTTTTAACCTAACCTTCAAGCAGGAAGACTGCCTGCACCGTACAAAGTTGCATTCAGTTCTCCACCTCTGCCTCTCTTCAGCCTATCAGCAGCTTTCCTGCTCTTCGTGGGCTCTCTCAGCTTAGAGTCTGTCCCATTTCTGAGTTCATTCATGCTTTCGTCTTATTCCTTTTAAGGCTCTTCTTCTATTTGCCTTTTCAACCCTTCTCTCAGTCAACCAATGAGAATCCCTGCTTCCCACTCAATTGGTTGTCTCTCTTCATATATACCTCATTCATTCATACGTGCTGTCTTTCAGGTTCAATTCATTGTGCGCCCCTCCACTTCCCCACCATCACCAATGTAAGGCTCCATAGGGGATTTCCAATGGCTGTTCTCAAGGGATCATCTTCCTCTCCCTTTTCGAATAGTCTTATCATCATGACAGCCTACCCCAAAATTTTTTAATAAACATGTCTTTGCTCTGTCTGTTTTTCTTCATGTTCTTCCAATTTAGTCTCTTCTGATTGAGATACTTTTAATGTAAGTAATATAATGTAAAAAGTAACTTTTAAAGGTGACATTTGTCACCACTGATGATTCTCATTAGCTAAATCTTAACTACGTCTGTCCTTCAACCATTCGGCATATTATCTTAAAACACAAAACCTTAAGTTACATGACAAAGCCAAAAGTAGGCATGGCTTCAGGCGACTCCCATAGCCAAAGAGAGCAAGAAGTAACCTTAGTTCTACCTCAATTCTATCTAAAAAAAAAAACGATTACAAAAAAAGTTGGCAGGCAGACAAACAAGTTGCGCAGGACAATTGGGACTGTAATGTAAAAAATTAATAGACAAGCAGTAGAAAGAGGATAGTCAGCCTCTGACTAAGCCAGAGAAGCAGAAAGTGTGCCATGAGGTACTCTATGTGCATGTCAGGCTCTCTCAAAGATCTGCACAGTATGAGCTCTCAGGATATTATCCACATGTCTATGACTGCGAGCTCAGCTGTGACGTGCAAGCCACTGCGGGTGGCACCAACTGGGTGAAAATAGCTTGTGATTTAAATGATGGAGGCATTTCTTTTCACACAATCATGTTAATTATTCTCCTAAACACTGAAGATTAACTGTTGTGGAAGAGTGTTTTCAGATAGTATGTGTAAATGTATAATGCTATAATCCAGGTTGAGGGCCTAGCCGCACTCTGGAAATATGCATATACACCATGTAGCATTTAATTCAAAGCAAAACACTTTATATAACATCTGTTGCAATTTTTGAAGCACGAAGCATAATTATACACATCACATTGGGGGGCACGCACTGACTTTCTCTCTTTTCTCCATCTCTCTTACTCTGTCTCTTGCACAAGCACACAAACATATATAACATGAATGTGTGCATAAGCACATGCCCTCACACTCACATACTCAACTGCAATGGCCATAGACAGGAAAAGAAAACACTGGGGAAGTAATTTATTGCATGTCTTCGCCTGACAACTGCCATCAACCTACAGCACCTGCTCACAGTCATTCACAGACACTAATTAACCTCAATTAACTAGAGTGGCCTTACCTCAAGAAAGGACAGTCTGTCAATGACCCCTGCTGAGTGATGGGCCATCAGTGGGTACAAGCTTCCAAATTATGGAGTACTAAAGATTAAACACTAGTGACAGAGGTGTACAAGTTGTTAGAGCTCACAGTCTTCCTATCAGGGTGAATCCTATCAGCAGCTTTCCTGCTCTTTGTGGGCTCTCTCAGCCTATTAGAGATTTCTTAACCTAATTTAGCACCAAGGGAGTCATGGCTGCAAGTTCCAAATCAGAGTATACTGCAAGATAGCCTTCATAATGTCTCATCTATGATGTTGAGTTTTGCCTATGATTTCCTTTGAGCAGAATGTAAGAGAGCAGCAGCCGAGCAGCCACTTTACAGTAAAGTTCATATATGTTATTCTATGAACAGATCAATCTGCATTGAGATTTATGAATAAGTCTGTGCCAAAGATAGAAAGACTAGAGTTAGAACTGTGATATCCACAAGTGGCTAAGGGTTACCCTTCTCCACTGACAATAAATTTGGGAGTGACTTTGTGGGCACTGACAGCACAGTGATGGCTGGGTACTTTTTCATACTTTAATTAGTGATAAAGCTCAATGGGAAAAAAATATTCCACAAGGTCAGTTCAAGCTTTCTCAGTATAAGTGAATGAGATTTTGTCCCTTGATTATGGAAATAATGTAAATTAAGTTGACCCCACGAATGAAAAATAACATAATACATTCCTTAATATTCAGGGAGTGATGTGCTTTCATCTCGTGTTCCAACCAGCCAAATTACAAGAAATGTAATATGTTCCACTGCAGCAACAATATTGTTTACCCGCCAGAAACAGAATGAAATGAAATATTCTCCATGTGAGACAGTATGTGCAGTAATTTAGAATGAGGGCTTTCTCTCCAATGTGCTCATGATCATTTTGAAGGTAGGTAGATGGCAATCAGTTAACGCGTCACACTGAATAGCTGTGTTGGTGAAAACAGCACGCCGAAGAAGATTGGTTCTCTTGTTCTGACCAAGAATTACATTGAGAGTCACACAATACTGTCATCAAAGTCAATGGTATACAAAGGACACATCAGAGACCCAGACCAGTTGTGAAGTGGTACCTAATTTAAGTAAACTGCCAGTGGAATTTGACAGATTTTTCAACATCTACTGTAATAACTATGACTAACAACTAATGTAACAGCTCTTTCAAAAGAAAGCTCTGCTTCATTAAACATGTCATGCAGTGTTTGCCTACCTATGTGTGACTTTCTCCAAAAATACAAAGCAAATGATTATGTTTTTAACAATATTAATTTGCCCAAATTTTCATTGAAAATTGTCAATTCTGCCACTCTTTATCATGAACTGACTTTTACATTTGCTACGATTGCATCAGCTGTGCTTAAGTGAGGACTCAACACAAGTGACTATTAAGTTACAACTTACACAAAACTAAATACAGTATTACTGTACTGCACCACAAAACATAGTTAAAGCATAACCCTACATATAGCCTAACTAAATATTTTTGCAAGCCCCTAAGCAGGAAAAGTGGTTACAATGGCAGATGTATTTGATTTTATCAACCAAATTATTGAAAATGATTAACCTAATCCTCATGTTCACCAATAGGTTTGCATGACAGATTACATCCTTTGGACTTGTATGACGATGCTGACATTTTATGAGAATGAGCGATTACTGATTACATTACAAATTATGGTACTCGATGTACAAATGTGTGACAATTTAAAAAGAGAATTAAATGTTCTTCTATATAATATTTGGGTCAAAACTACTTTTCATCAAAATTTCAGCTAGTTTTGAGAAAGACTGGACACAGATTAACATTTAATTAATGAGGTTCTATTCATTATGAAATTACATCAATTATTTTGAAAAACTAGAGGTTTTAAGCATTATTTCCTGTTTACAAGATCAGTATGTCTTGCGCATCTCCTTATAGGAATTCGGTGCTCACATAGCAGGACACGTCAGCAATATAGGACTGTGGGTCAGATATCTGAACCCAAACAATTTACTGGAGCACTCGATTCCGTTAGAAAGTTTTAACAAGGTGCAAACTGCATGACTAATGTTTAAACACTCTTTGACTCTGATGAAGATGCAGCACGTCGAAACATTAGCGTCGAAAAGCATTGAGCACTCAAGAAAATTCTTTGGGTTCAACATCTTGCTGGGACCCAAAGTCCTATATTCCTGTTTACAGCATGAAGCATGCTGATTGGATTAAACTAAACAATTAAACTAAACCTACACAATTAAAACTAACCGCTTGTTTTCTACCTGTTGTTGTTAACGTCACGGTGATTTGGTCAGTAAGTCTACATGGATTTTTTGTACCTGCACACTCACAACAAGGAAATGACCAGTGACAACCAGTGACAACGTGACCAATAAATATTACTACTGAACAAAGACAGATTATCATTTAGCTACAACTGTTTCCTGGACATCAAAGTTTGCCATATGGTAATGCAAGGCTTATACATACCGAAACAGTATGCGGCATGGGTGTAGCATTTCTCGGACTGCATTTCTAGTTAGTCTAACACTTGAACTGTGTCCAAGTAAGCTCATGAAAAATCACCTAACAGTTTTACAAAACATAAAACACAGCTTTAGTGTTTTTTCATGGGGGGAAATTATTTTATGAATCAAATTTCTAAGACTTGGCTGGGTGTTCAGTTTGCAAAGGTGTGACCAAAAAAAAAACAGTCAATGGCCCAACTGGCAAGAAGAGCTGCAAAATGCATCCAAATAATTGCAAGAAGAATACCACTTAATATTTTAGAGAGATACACAGTGTTTGTGTTGTTGCGGGAGTAACAGTAACAACAGTACAAGAAAAATGTCAACAAATTAAATGATAGTTGTAAGCACTCCAATTCAGTTGAACACATAAACAGTTATATTTTTTCAATGATCATTTGAAACTCTTCAGCACCAAAATATGATTTTGAGAACTACTGTCAGATTTAGGATGTGGATGAAGCTACCTAATACAGGTAACACAATGATATACTGTCTCGGCATCAAACCCTAACTTTAATTTCAACATGTTACACATTTGAATAGACAGCATTTCAGTTACTGTGTGTGAAGCAGTCTCCAGACCAAAACACTGGTGCAACCAAATCATCTGATAATGCCACCAACTAAAAATGGAAAAAGTTAGTGGAGCCCTGGCTGTGTCCAGTTACTGTCTGACAAAGTTTTCACTTACAAAACACAGTTCAAAACCAGTTCAGTGCTCCAGTTCACGTTATGAGTGCATCACCACATTGTCATGCTTTATTCTAATAAGAAGAAACAGCTTGTTGTGGTATACTCTGAACTTAATTGAATTGTATCCTGAGCCTCCGTCTTATAAGCAATACAAAGCTGCCAGGAGAGCACTTAAGACGCTGTGCTCAGATCCCCGAGTCGGGAGGCTTTGGTTGAAGCGGATACAATCACAATAATATGGGTGGATTTTTAATATTGCCCTGCCACTGCTCCCTAAAGCAATCACCGCACACTCACTATGTGGGGGTGGGGGAGACCAAATTGGATTATGGGCCACAAGCACTTTAATTTTCTGACAGAGACTAAAACGAATGAAGGAGCATCTACATCACTTCACCACCTCAGGAGAGGAGCGAGTAAATAAAAACAACTACTGGTTTTCAGAGAGGGCTTTGACAGTGAGACTGTGGTCAGAACTGTACTCACTTACAGCTTCATATCCTCAGTTCAACTGACAAAATTAGGCTTCCTCCGTATAGCAGTTCAGTACTCGCATCATATCATTAGGTTGGTGTTATTACCTCGGGCTGTGTGACAAAACAATGAGCACATCTTGATATAATCTCAGTTAATTATCCAATTACCACTAATTGAGCTCATACAATAACAGGGATTGGATTGTTTGCGCAGTACCCTTGAAAATGAATAAATGATATAATTTTTGTTAGCAGAGTTGATAATTACATCTTAATGATAGTGCACCTGTGAAACAGCTATACATCTCTGGTGGAGATAACAGAAATGCAAATGGAAGCTACTGTAAGATTTGCAAAAGAGTCAAAGTGAACCAAAAAACTCCAAAATGTCGATGTGCAATTTCAGTAGAGCCAAAATATTGTAACACCACACCACACATTGCCATAGATGGATGACACATGATCCATTAACAACCTAATCCCATCACTAAATTGCCTACTTATGTCTCTCCAATGGTAATCTTGTCTCTAGTACACAATCACACTATAAATGCAAATGAACCCACATTTGCAAAAACAACCTTCGAAATAATAGTTTGAATTTGTATTTTCTGCATGATGATCTGATCTCCCCTTGTCCTCTCTAAAGCACTTATTTCCACCAGTCTGATGACATCCTGATTACAACTCATCATCTTGCTGAGATGAATAACATGCACAAAGTTAACACGAACAACTTTATGTAGCATTTTAAAAAAAGAGCGGTAGTAACGTGAACTTCCGGATTGTTTGCAAGCTGCGTAAACATGTTAGGGATTAATAATTGTGTGAGCCAAAGAACTGCTTCACCAGCTGATCAAACATTCTTTCACAGAATACACCATATTACCGCTACCTAGTCCAAAATGACCTTTCTTTGCCAATTACCATATAATTGCATTCACCACAGAATAAAAATAAAATTGAGCAATTTACTTGCAATGTTCTGCACTGCGGAGTGTGACTTCAACCCACAAAAGACACAATGAGAAAGAGATTGATTTTCTTGGTACAGAAACTGCTAGAGTGGAGCAAGCTGGAGTGAAGACAGTAGTTTAGCTAGTCTCTCCATGGTGTCTCAGGCAGTCTGGCTTCCCCGCAAGGGTGAATATTGCCTGCTGCTTATTTTCTGAGACAGTGTAACGGACACATATTCATAGTCACTGTTTTCACTCACATGACACTTTGTTTTTCTTCCGCTATTTCTCAACACTACCCGCAGCATGTTGCCTGGTACCAAAGAGTTTGCCACCAAAATGTTTTCCACCCAATCAATGTTTAATTTAAATGCAGAGTCTGTAGGAGACCCAAGCACTTTTTTACAAGTTCTCTGAATTCAAGCTGTCTCCTCTTTCCTCTGAATCCTCCAATGCCCTCATCACACAAGACTTTTACTAACTCTAACTTCTTGCTCAGTATGACTGAGAGAGTAAGACCTCCTAACAAAGCTGGCCTCTTCGTCACTTCAGGGGGAATGTCACCTACCTTGTACTAAACACCCAAAGAGGCAGGGGATGTCTTCCCCTAGTCCCAATGGAAAAAAGAGAGCAAGAAATAAAGAGAGGAGAGGAGTGGATGTTTATCAGTGGGACAACACAGTTGTCCCACTGATAAACAGGACTAATTACTCGGGGATAAAGACTTGTTCATCACACAGCTTACGAGACACAAGTTAATTGCCTCTGCTTGTAGACCCCTCCCTGCATCTAAAGTCTGCTCATTCCAAAGTCACTTTGGTTTGAGTGCCTCTGCTTGTACCCTTCATTTTTCTGTTCTCTCTCTTGCTCATGTGAGGCTTTTCCCCTTGTTTCTCCGGTGCATCTCAATTTCAAAACACATGTTTCCTTCCAGGATAGCTGAACCCACTCTAATAAATGAAAGAGGTGAGAACCTATGTTGATATTTTAATGGTGTCTCATTACAGCTGATGGTACAAACATTAGGGGAACAAATCCACAATGAGTGTAGGCCTTTTGGTTCAAATGTATACCATATAAAGCACTAGAAATGCACCCTCAAGCAATGAAATCTATTGCCATCCTGTAATATGAATGCATATACGGAGAGGTCACAAAGCTGCATTCTTCAGTATGAAAACTGAGATTGCATTTGTGTCATTCTAATATGTACCACAGAGGTAGGCTACATTCCAACTGTGCCTTAGGCTGCAGAGCCCTGTGGATCAATACACTATAAATACACTGAGTAATGTGTTCAAAATGCTATTTAGATGCATTTGTGTGTAGTAAGCTATTTTTTCTTAAGTATGTGCCTTTATGTGTGTTTATATGTGAATATTGGCGTGCTTGTGTCTGTGTGTCTATTTCGTTGCTATGAATACAGAGTCCAGTGTCAGCATCTGTATTGTGTAGCTAATAGTGAAATATGTGATTAGAATAAGCTGGGTGGCATATAAATGTGTCCCACACAGTCACATCGCAGAGCACAAAAAATAGTGAATACATCTGCTGTCAAAAGTTACAACAGTCAAGGGTGGGATTGTCAACGCCTGCCGAAAGACTGGATGATCAAAGCAAAGTGGAAATCAACAAGTGTAATGGGAGGGAACGCTGTTGTACTGTAAATCACACAAGCACACACACACACACTCACACACACAAATCTCTCCACACATCGTCAGCAGGGGATTTAAAAATCCACTCTACTTCTTATCCACTATTGAAGTATTCATATCACATGAACTGTGAAATGATGAGGGGGAAGAGATTTGCCCCAAGGCCTTTTCTCCTTCATCATTCTATAGCCACTTAGAAATAACTCATATGTCATCAGTTACCTAGGGTGTTCATGTGATCTGTAGTTGACAAAATGCACTGCTGTTTTTTTTTTTTTTTTTTTTACTTTTTCATCACATACTGTATCAACATATTCCGACAGACTGATGTCAGCGGTATTTTTCATGTTTCAGCTTAAGGGATCTAACATGCAGCAGCCTAAGTGGAGTGTGGACTTCAGCTGACATTATAGGTAATGTCACAACATTATTAAATAGCCTAAGCCCCCTGCAGCTCACTGATATTAAATCTTTCTTCCTTGAAGTCTAGTTTCATAAAACACCTTTCATCTTTACCCTTTTTTCTGAATTAACTCTGACTAAGGTCAGTCCAGGTTCATATTCAGAGAGCTTTAAAAGGTTTTGCGTGCTATGTTCATGTTGTTTGCACAGCTCACAGTAGCTGAACAATGACGGCCAGTGAGACAGGTGTTAAAACATTACTATGCACTTACATGTGTCATATAAGCTTTTAGCCGAGAAAACTCACTCCAAACTAAACCTAGGCCATAATATGCATTATTAAAAATCATCAAAATGTAATTTCATAGAGGTTTAAAGTTCACAAGTAGTGTACTGATTTAAACTGCATGGCCTAACAAGCAAAGCTTCACCAGTGTTTTCTATTCCAAGACACTTGGAGAAGATGTTAGACTATTTTTAGACAGGATCAGTGGATCAACCTAGTTCACAAAGTGAAGTCCTTCAGGTGGTTCAAGGGGGTCTTCAGCAAAGCAGGGCTTTCAATTTGATTTAGTTCAAGAAAATGTATAATAATCACAGGCTTATCTCTTACCACTATCACTGTATATCCCCACACAATGTGGAGACAAAATATAAATCAACAACTATGTCCTCGACAAAATCATACCAACCAGGTGGCCTAATGTGTCTTCTCGGGAATCTGCAGCCTGAACATGTATAAGAACCCCTGGTTGGCACAGACCCTTATGGGTGAGCTAGGCTAGTGATGGCTGGCATTCAAAGATCTAGTGCACAATACAGCAAACCAGATGAATTCAGATGATAACGGTTCATTAGAGAATTCGTGGGAAACACTGCATAGTGGCCAATGATTGTGATATTAGGAACAGAGAACAGCAGGGTACCAAGTGGGCACCTATGGGCACAGGTGAGCTACAGGCAGTACAGTCAGACTACAGGTTCATTTTCTCACTCACTCACTCACTCACTCACTCACTCACACACACACACACACACACACACACACACACACACACACACACACACCTGCCGTTGAGCAAGGCAAGGAGCTCCCCGGCGTGGTACAAGTCGTTGCGCGTCACCCGACTGAAGCGGAAGGAGTTGAGGTTGCAGAAGGTGACCGCCGGGAAGATCATCTGGGGTGCCGCTACCTCATCCAGCTTGGTGACATGGGGGTATTGGAAGTAGAACTGCACACGGTCCACGCACACCAACACCAGGACCCCCAGGGAGCCCAGGAAGAATAAAATCCAGAGGCTGCGCTTGACGCACATCCGTTCATAAGTGAACATGTGCGAGATGCCGTGCAGCGTGGACCTGCTGGCAAAAACTTCAATGGGAGCTGGCCGCTTGTAGTCCATGTCTTCCGACTCCGTTTTGAGATCCATGATGGCTGTGGAATGAGTTTAGATTCAGGGGTAACAGTGAGGGAACAGGCTGTATAGTTAAGGGGATGCTTTTAATGGGAAGGATGATACAGACTGCAAGTTCACGCCCTTTTACCAGTGTATTTCAATGTTCCTCGTGCAGTCTGTGTGAGATGTTGCGTCACTGACAGCCGGGAAAACAGCCCGATATTCAGAGCATTTTTCCAAGAGATCCTTGTATATCTCGTCCCTAAATCAAAGCAATTCATGAAAACAGAGCCGGGGAGAGAAATACCATGTGTTCTGCCTCGGTTAGGGTCACAGTCCCATAATATAAAGCCTGTTCTGGAGCGCGCATGGATAGATGCCAACGCTGTCCTCTCCTCACACACTTCTGAGCCGATTATTTAGTTGATATTTTGCTTCCACGCTCCAAAACAAAAAAGAAACAGAATTAGCCGACAGGTCTGAAAGATGCAAGCTTGAAACGGGAGAAAACAAGTCGCCAAATCGCTCCCGGAAAAAACTGAATAGGACCAAATCAAAGCGGTTGAATCATTCTGTACGTGGATGGCAGTAAGTAGTCTGGTTACATTGCATTCTCTTGATACAGCCCTAGTCCTTCTGTAACAATACGGCTTTCTTGTAAGTAAACGTTTTAAAAACAATCGGCAGGGTGTCCTGGGTTTTCAGCCAGGATAAACAGCTGCATCACAGAGCAGGGTCTGTCAGATACCTCGGTGCGCCTCTGCTCGCATCCCTTCCTTCATGCAGCCTCCACAACAATGCAGTGATAATTACTCAGTTTTTTTTCTTTATTCATGCGGGCTTGCCGTTGAAAAAGAAGCTCTTGGGGAAAAGTACGCATTGGAAAAAAATTACAATCCCCGTTCCTTGACAAAAAAATCGGAGGAATCCATCTCTGAAGCAGTCGCCGTTTGCCCGGATCAATTAAATTCGCCCCAAACAGGAGAGAGCAAGGATTGGACGGCATGTGGTTTACATTAGGTGACGATAGTCCGGCGTTGGCAAGTACGTTAGCTAACGTGCTATTCATCAGTGCTGCTGTGACTTTTCCGAGGAAAGAGTTAATGTTGCTTACTGTAATTATTTCAATTTTAGTTTCAGCAGTGACAGTTATCAATGAAAATAAGTCATTTCTTGTGAATATACACACACTATACACACACACTGACATCTTCATCTAAGTTAACGGTGCCGTCTCCACACTATTCATCTGCTTTAGCTAGCTTAAATGATATATTGCATTAAATTTACAAAAGACTTCTTTTTGAGTGAACGTAACCCCACTTTTTTTCGAGAGATGATAAGAAAACATTGGACCATCACCATTACCTAACTGCCCTGAACATTCATTGGAGAGGCACTTGAGTTACCTTGTTTATTGCAGGTAAGAATAGACGCCAACCGTCTATTTGAGGTTTAAATCAGGGAAGTTATGTCACGATCACAAACTGTTGGCACGAGCGGGGTAAGAAAAAGCACTTCCAGGAAGTGGGTCTATTAAGAAAAGTAGGCTATATTACTTTTGTAATGAGTGACGTTGGTGCATTAATTTTTGGAGTAACAAGCCTAACAATCACTTGCAGTCTACTCTAAATTTAATTCAATTGTGTATACAGAGGATATTCATCTGTTGGCGACTGTACCTTATGTTTGTGAAAGAAAACATAAGGGGAAATAGAGTTTGAGAGGTCAGATAAATATTTTCCTTTGCTGACATGAGTTCTAAGGGGAGCTGTCATAACAACAGCCAAGGGCAGACTACCTATTTACAATCACATATACACACACAAATACACATGTACACACATTATACAAATGCTTGTAGGTATGCCTGCACAGATACACATTTGTTTGCGAAACAAAGAAATTACACAAATACACACATTTGTGCACACACATGCACATATTTGCACAGTCACGTTAATACACAAAGCTATACTCATGCACATGTACCACACATGTTCATACGCACTCATGCGTTTACACACATACACACACTTGTGCATGCACCCACACTAATCCCTGAACAAATCTGTTTTCTCCCCCTGACCAATTCTCTGTCGTTGACTGGAATGGAACATTCAAATATGTCAGTGAGAGTGAGCGAGCCAAATAGAGGCAGTAAGGCAGATGTGCCGCGAGACTGCCAGTGCCAAATCTGTCATAGAAACCCTATTGCCAAGAGGCAAGGGGAGATCACCCATGAAATTGTTCATAATGCGTCCATAATTGCCATTTGCTATAGTATTGACTGTGACAATGTAGCAGTCATCTATAAAGCCTGCATCTTTTATTGATCAGCAATGCTGGGAAGATGAGCCATGTTCTTCTCTAGTGAGGTGATGTGAATTCTGGGTAGACATCGGTGAAACATGTGGAATTGGTATTAGGTATGAAATTACTGAGGTGCATTTCAATAGCAGATGCTGGGAACTGCACTTACATTCCCAGATATGACTTTAATCATAGCTGTGCCAGTGCCAAGGTGATGCAAGACTAGCCTACTGAGAGGACAGCTATATCCATTTACATTTTTTTGAAGAATATGATATTATAATGTTTTTCAGTGGCACCTGGATGAATAGGCTTCCATGACAAGGTTATTTTTCTGTGCAGCTTTCACCGCATCCTATTCTTTCCATCAGCTAGGCTGCCTGTAGTTCTCTGTTGTCCAAGCCTGATGTACAAATACAGTTCTATCCATTTGCCTCTGCAGATATATAAATGGATGTTTATTTTACAAAAGATCATTTGAAACCAGAGTCTCAAAGAAAAGTAATATTTAGTCTACTGGCACACCACACAACCTGGAGCCTTTCTGATTGAGCATTATTTTATTGTGTGAACAGGTTATCAGGGAAGTGGCGGTGTTAAAATGCAATCACAGCTGACGTGCAATCACAGAAAATAGCAGCAAGATTTGCGCTTCAGTACAACTCACCCATGTCTCTTCAGTGTGGTAAACGAACACTTTACCACTGCACTGTTATCAGGTGTTGTGCAGTGATGCTATTTTAACATTTTTATAGTTCTTTCAAAGGAGCATTTTTTTGCTTATTTAAATGTAAGAGATGAAAGTTAATTATTACTCACTCCTCTTGCAAAAATAATGTTTTTGGCTGACAGCAAGAGCAAGCTTTTGAACTAGTGTCTTTCAGGCAGCCACGCAAAGGACTCATTGTATCAAGACTGAGAAAAGACACACTCCAAGTAGCAGTAATTGTCACTGTTAAAATGAATGGTTCCTGGAAGAAAAACAACATAAGTGATATACTGTTTTATCTTTGTGTAATCAACCAATTAATCACAATTGTAAAAACCGCCCAAGTATTGATTAACACGTGCTCAGGATTTTGTATGTTGACGCCAGAAGGTGAGGTGATCGTTTTTTGCCGTACATTAAATGGCAAACTAGAGGTGTGTTTCCATAATGCTTTGTGATGTCAGACTCTCCTTGATTATTTCATTTTCAACACCTGAAGTGAGAGAGGGCTTGTATGGGGAGGATTTTTCAGTGGCTCTTCTCCTCTCCTCTCCTCTCCTCTCCTCTCCTCTCCTCTGCCAGCAGGGAACGCATGCACACGGGCTTTACCATCGGCCGGAGCTATTTGGCGTGCCAACCTGCTCTGAGGGAACTGGCAGGGAAGACGAATACGCTCTGGGCTCCCATTGACAAGTCTTTTTAGTTATCGTTCGGCAAGCAGAGCACAGAGGGAGCAAGAGGCTCTTGACCCTGAGGATGAGTCCTCCCCCAACCAGCAACTCACCAGGAATAATCACAGAATGAATGAGCAAACCCCCCCACCCGATCCCAACCTGCTTCCAAGCAACTGTTGTCTTGGCACTGCACCAGAAGGTGATGTCATCAGAAGGTGACAGACAAGGTCTTCATAAACAGATGGCCATTAGCTCTAATAATGAGTATCTGCAGGTTCCAACCAAGATGAATGCACAGGAGCCTAGCCATGGTTGATCATTAATAGTCAAGGGCGCCTTTATTGACAGCAGCAGAATCTGTCAACAGAAAGCTTTGCTGCACCTGCTCGCATCACAGCATTTTGAGGGTTTTTGCTGATAAACAAAAACAAGATGTGTGCCTTTATGCTTATGTGATGCAACACTATGTGTGTGCTGCTCCGTGCCGGTAATGCCTCTACACTTCATTGGCCCTGTAACCTGTTATCACACTCGTGCTAGGTGTTTCAAGAGCAAATCATGCCAGCTTAATGCTCAGCATCAAGTTTACAACCCCTGGTGCATCTATTTTTCATGTAGGGAACTGCCAGGTCAGGCCCTTAGGGGAATTGCCCGTGGAGTGTTTTTCATGCATTAAATGCAGGAGCAATAGTTATACAGGCAGCAGGTAGCCTTTCTCACTTTGATCCTCAATTTTGACACAGTCCTGTTCAGTGTCTCTCAGCCTATTGTAGGCAATAGGAGCTGTCTGAAAGGTCCAGCCATTCTCTCAGGCTGTATTAGTATCATTGCCCTCAGTTGTGTGGTTCCCTTAGATGAAAGTGGTGGTGGGATACAATTTGTAGATGAGGAGGTGGTGTCATCCCACCACTGCTATTTCTAACCTTAAAGTAGTTGATTGTGTCTGAACATGGGCTTTCCATCTGTGTCTCCAGCTCAATACAGCACCAGGTCTCCCTACCGAATGATTGATTCTCTGCCTCTGGTAGAAAAGATTTAAAATCATCATCCACAAACTATAAGTACACTCATAGCCTCAGGCCCTATCCAAGGTGAGTGTCATATTTGGAAAGCTGGTAATGCAAGACCTTTATGTGTATTTCACACTTACTTGGTAGACATTTTAACAAGTTCAGGCACCAGGCAGCACCACTGAAATGTTTCTATTAATATGTATAAGGGTTTTTGTGGTGTTGTGAGTATTTTGGCCCACCAGCACATCCTCTTTCTCCAGGGACTTGTAGAACAACGCAGCTACAATGCCATCTTCTATTTTAGGCACTAATCTGGTGGTCTTAACATTTTCTTTTTTCCCCACACTATTGACTAGCATAGCATGTGATCAGAATCGTTTTGGAAGCATTCTGAATGACTGGCTGTTGTCAATAGCTGAAGCCCCATGGACAGTATGGGAACCCTACAGGACTTCAATCCCTTGCACAGACTTCTATTCTCCTGAGGAGTGGAAAAGAACATTTAAATTAGCCTTAAGGAGGAATTAATCCTAATGACTTCTTTCCATTATCAGCTAATTAAATATTCACTTCTATTCTCATTGTCTTTCTCTGTCTCCCTCTCTCTCCTTCTTATTCAGTTGGTGCTCTGTTGCTACTGTATGATTTTGTGCTGTACTTGTGAGGAAGGAAAAAGTAAACTATTGGAGCACTGCATGCATGAGATATGGGTTTAACAAAATGCGCATAAAGCCCGTAATGTGACGTGAAAGGAATTAGTTTTCATTCAAGAGATAATTGAAAATTAACTCGCTACCAATTACTTTTTAAAGCTGGCCGTGAACAGTGCTCTTAGGCGTAATTATTTTGAATGAGCTCATATTGATTTTGAATAAAATTTGATAACTAAGTAAATTTCGAATTCTGTCTTAAAATTTTTTGCTTGTAAGATGTTGATCAACTATTTCAATAAATTCAGTAAATAAATTAAGAATCTCCCGTTTTAGCCTTTAGGCATTGCTGAGAGAAACCTAGAAAATATTCTTGATATAGATATGTTAAGAATCATAGAATCATTCACTTTTTAGGATTTACCAAGCAGCTGGCTGGCTACATGGATCCTAATCAATAGCTGTAAGTCATGCACAGGACATGGAGTGAGATACAGAGACAAGAGCTGAATCAAGCCTTCGCTCTTAAGAGTGGTCCGCATTTATCTTCAGTGAAACAAGAAGAAAGCTCAGGGGGTGTCAGTGAGGAAAAACGGGGGAAGACCCATGGTGCAACAACAATCTTATATGTGGTTTCAGAGATTATGGCCCAATTACAATGTGCCACAGTACAGGTTTGTAGAATTTACTAACTACTACACCAAGCTACAGACTTTTAACCATTAGAAACATTTATGAGATTATCACCTTCTCTGAAGGTTGGTGTAAATACTGAAAGAAAATTGTCACTTTAATTGCCTGTGTAAGGGCCAGAGGTTTAATAACATACCAATTTGCCACCACTCGCTTTCTGTCTCATTACACCTCAAGGCTAACCCCATAAATAAAGTCTCTTTTTTGGTTGCAGCTAGCTTTATATTGTATCATAAATCCAAATGCAAAGGTCTGGAAATGAAACATGCATAAGATTTTTTTTCAATCATTGGTCTATGTGCAGCAAGAGAGAACGTAATCATTTAGACCATGTGCAGTGGGTCTTTTGTTGATGTGCGTTATATAGCAAGAACAATGTTATAGCCATCCATAGATTCACAGTTTTAGCTTTATTTCCTTCAATTACTCTGAATTATTGAGGTCCTAGTTCACTCCCTGCTCTTTACCTTTGCAGGTTTACAATGCAGACTGTAGTCACAGACAAAAGTAATACTGCACAGACCAGTGAAGCTCCAAGACGGCCTTCTCTCGCTTTCTGTACTTCCAAACGTCAAAAGTAGAATGTGATCGACAGAATAAACAATTGATGTCAGAACTGTGTTGGAATTCTCGCACTATACTCAAACACCAAACACCACAATCCCACGATACTTAAAATATTCACACTAACATATCTGACACCCATGGTACCTTTTATGGTTTTAATTATGTGAAAAAAAATTTGTTAATGATGTTCAGACAAAATTCAGCATCTCTTCATACAGTGACACATTATCCTGCAAATTAGCAAGTAACCATTATGACAGCCCACTTATTCAGACTGATTGACGTTCTCTCTGTTAAACTGTGCTAATTGACATAGTTATTTTCTCCCTCGTCCCTCAGGGAATAATTAGGTTGGCAGCAAGCGACAGGTATGAATGTGCAGCGCAATGAAAACATGCTTTTAAAAAGAAACAACTACACAAATTGGCTCACTGTTTGATGTTGTTATTTTAATAAGATTTAGAACAGATTTCTGGAAAATACTAAAATTATCACCATGCATGTTGCTTTGAACTTGCTGTAGCTTTCAAAACCTTTTTCACAGAGTTCATCTGAGGTTAATTAAATACATTCCTTTTATCTCTTGACGGAGGATACTTTATTTATACATCCTTTATTTACTTGGTAATTGTTTTAATGAGTATTTTCCAATCAGACTGTGAATGTCTCATCCTATAGTAAATTCTTAAGGCCCTCTAATGAATCTCTATCATCAGACCACCCCTGGCACACAGTGCGACAAGGATAAAACAACACAGGAGGTCAGCTCTTAATCACCTTGCCTCTTCCTTCTTTATCACACAGCGAGGGGAGCTCTGAGCAGCAACTCCTTTTCCACTCCAGTAGACCCTATCACTGCTGCATCTGAGGGCCGGGGCCCGGTAACACGACCGCAGCTGAGACCAGGCCAGCGCTGGCCAGGAGAGAGGGAGCAAAGAGGCAGCGAGAGGTGAAAGCAGCAGCGAGCTCTGGAGGACGGAGATGGATGAAGGGGACACCGCAGGATCAGTGAGGCACTCATAGCACACAGCAGCGAGCAGCACACCACTGCACCTGCATCACCCCATCCCTGCCCTGCATAAGCCATATCACCCCACCACCTATATGCTGTCTTGGTGCCAGATCTAGAGAAAGAGGGAGGCAAGTGGAGAAAGAGGCAGACAGAGAGCAAAGTGAGGAACTGTGAAAAGGGAGCAAGCTGGTGAGGAAGACAGACAGAGAGAGAGAGGGAGAGGGAGAGAAGGAGAGAGATGGGCGATAGTGGGGGAAAGTATTGATTGTTTCCATTGTGGTATAATTGCAATTAAAGGTTGCAAACAGCCCAGTGGATCAGTTTCACCGCTGTCACCCAGCAGGATGCATGGGAGCATTGATGTGTCTCTACACACATCTCCACTGCTAGCTTGGGAGAGTGCTAATAATAATACATGGAGAGTCCCCGCAGACGGTGTGTAGATTAGTGCCAAGTCGTGCAATAATTTAGAGCGGCAAATCATTGCACATTGCACATCAAAGAAGTAATTTACAGCAAATAACGCCACGACCACAAACAGCTGACAGGTTAAGTAACAGCGCCAGCTAGTTGTTGTGAGGACATCAGGGTTTTTCTGCATGAGTATGTCAGGTTCATATGAAGAAAAGTGTGTTTAAAGTAATGTGGTTTTAGAGGGAATCTGTTGTGTAAAATCAGCTTAAACCTATTCTGCTTATTCCCCAAGTCTTGTCTTTCTGATGTTGAATTTGTTGAAGTGTAAGGTATCAGCTGGTATTAAGTCTAGATTAGATGAGGCTGCATCACGTAATCTATTATCTGTCCATATTAATATTATCTGTCTGATTGTCTCATTTCCTATAGTGTAGAGTAAAGGCCCATCGAAGCAGCATGTATCTCCCTTATTGACAGTTTCAGAGTACATTCACAATGAAAAGAGGGCCTCTTGCTT
Organism: Neoniphon sammara; assembly: GCA_900302535.1. Lineage (NCBI taxonomy): Eukaryota > Metazoa > Chordata > Actinopteri > Holocentriformes > Holocentridae > Neoniphon > Neoniphon sammara. The sequence continues at coordinate 26,954 of OMKZ01020554.1, read as the reverse complement.
TTGGTTGGTGTTTCAAGTCATCTTATGTTTCCTGGACAATCTACAGGGACTCTTGCGTAATGCTGGCCCAGTGAAGGAAGAGACCAAGGAGCTATTTGTAAGGCAATGACTGCAGAAACAGTTTGGAGGACTTGGCAGGAACAAACCGGTTTTCTAAGAAAAAACTTTTTGTTGAACTTAGAGGTTCAGACATCTGGTTTTAGTTTCAGTACATGCGATTCTTTCTGGACAATCGACAGGCATTGTTGTGCAGAGCTGGTCCAGATTAAAGAGAGCGAGAGAAGGGCTCTCATTGTAAAGCCGTGACCCCTGAAACAGTCTGGAGGGATCCTGAGGACCAACTTGCTCTGTCAAAAACATCCTGTTGTTGAAATTTGGTGGTTCAGGCTTTGGATTTGGGCATCCGGTCGTTGGATGTTTTCTGGACAAGCTGCACAGAGTCTTGTGCAATGCTGGCCCAGTGATGAAAGAGAGGAGTAGAAGAGCTCTCGTTAGTATGGCCATGCCCGCTGAAAGAGTTGGAGGCCTTATGAGAAATGACTTGCTCTGTCAAAAATATATTTTTGTTGAACTAATGGGTTCATACTTTGAAAAAAGGTCACGGGAAGAGATACAGGAACTGCATTTTCTGGAGATAGCTTATCTAGCTTGTGTAAATTGCATTATCTAGTTTTTATTCCTGTATCGTCTCACCTCATATTCACCCATATTTTAAACAGTGGATCCAGATGCACCACAAACAGCATCAGACACTAGCACTAATAAATGAGTATCCTAGATTGAATTAATGCATGTCCACAGTAGTTTATTTTTAATGAGGTTTAAATCTTTTAGCTGAGGTCTGACAAACAGTTCGGTCTTTTCAAACAGTGTCACGTTGGTGTAATCAACAGTTGCACGGTGATAACCCTCTCCCACTTCCTATCACGGGCCCAATCAAGGCATCCCATTAATTTTTTTTGGAACCTCAATTTCCTGCCCGTGTGTGTGAGACATCTTTATGGGAACCAAATCAACTGTTCATTAATGGGGGGAAGCTGTATCAAGAACCAGCATCTTTAATTAACACATCCCCAGTACTTCCCCTCTTTGATCTCACCATTTGATTTATGCCTCTGCAAGGAGAAGTTGGGGGTGTTGAGTGTCAAACTGTACATGAGGAGAGTTCACAGGGGGTAAAAGGGGACCAGAAGTAGAAAGTCCATGAGAAAATATCTTAGCCCCTGTTGCTCTGGAAGTCAGGCGGCATAAGAACCTTTTCTCTGTGTGTCGTGGGGCCAGCTCAATTACCAGCCAGCGTGGCTATCTCGTTAATAGGCTGATAAGGTAATAATCCAAAATCCAGACAGTTTTAATGACTCGCAGTGTAATTAAGAATTTTTACAAAAGACAGTCACATCAGAGACCTCCCCATTGTCCAACAACCTATTGTTGGAACTATCAGTAGCCCGGCCAGTTAAGAAGTGGTAAATGGCCTGTGAAAAGGGGTATTAATATATTTTTACCAGGAGACTTACTGTAGGTTAATCATAAACTAATCCATCTGCAGTACCAGTGTTCAATGTCAGTGAGGTCAGAGCAAAATAGAGGAGAGAAATCTTCTTGAACTCAGTTCTCACACATAGTTGAAATCCCCTCAGTTGTATTGCATGTCGATGATCTCTTTTCAGCACAGTGCAGTCTTGTCATGAGGTGTTTTCTTAAGCAGTTTGGCACCACTGCAAACAAAATGCAGCAGCAAGATTAGTCCAAATGGACTGGCACAGTGATGTGGGTGTATTTAAAAATGTTAATCCCAGGACTTTATGACAACTGTCTTGTCTCAGGTAAAAATAGATTTAATGCCTCTCTATGATGTGTGTCCCTTTATGGCCATGTAGGGCAATTCTGTATGTTTGTTATGTTTTTGCCCCATCTAGTGTTGGGCTGCATCAGTGTTGTTTTCATTCCTGCTGAAACACCAGCATAATCTAATGAGGTGTGGACTGTACCAAAGTAAAATCACTATAAGCACTATAAACTTTATTTAAGGTATATAAAAAACATTTGATCTGCAAAAATCTTAAACTTACACTAAGTAATTTTGTAATTAAAGACTATTGTAATGATTTATGCACAGATTTCAAATCTTTTCATATATTCAAATAAATAATTGCAAAATAACAAACAAAACCAAAAGTCTGTGAGGAAGATGTAGGAAGTGATGATTACTTCAGCAGAACAAGTTCTTTCTAGACTCAAATTGGATTCCAGGGCTCCAATTTTACTCTTGGAGCAATGTATTTGTTCATTACTTGCTAGAAATTAAATCATAAAGTTTTATGATCATAAAGTTTTCCATTTTTGAAAGAAAAAACAACATAGGATTAAAACAGCTTTAGATCAAAATAGGCTCACCTACAACATCAGGATGTTACTATATGGTAACTCAGTTTGTGAACTGTGACATTAGAATTGATTATTTATCACTAAAATAAGCTTATACGACATTACATTATACGAATATTTAAGAATATAAGCTGTGATTTCTGTGACATGCTAATTGTACTACAAATACTGAATCAGACAACAACTGCTGAAACATGACTGATGTTTAAAATAGCACTTTACAGTGAATTTTGCATTTGTTTGCTCTTGTCAATCTCTTGTCACTGCCATAAGAAAAACTGGAAGCACTGTATTATTTAAGGAAGAATAGACAGCTTGCACCTTTAATTTGTGTATGCTATTGCCAAATGGTTGCAAATGAGCAAGTACCCTTGAGATTTTCATTTACTTCCTATAAGGAACCCACTTGAGTCAGGCAACACAAGTATTTTTTCATGTGCTTACTTAATAATTCATGCAGGGTTAAATGAAAATATGATTAGTTTGGGATGTAAATATTTACAGGAACCTACAGACTATTACATAAGCCTAATTCATAGTATAGAGTAACAACAAAATTATCTTTGTGTATTTTTGAAACAGCCTGTAAACTTGGACAAAGAATACAGGATCACAGTCCATATGTCTAAAGACAAAATTATGCTTTTTCATTTTAATCAGGTGGCTTATGCAGAAAGGTTTACAAGCATCACGTGTTTTTGTCCTTCACGTTGTTGCCTAAAATAGATGTGGACATCATAAGGGTTAGATACAAAGAAATTTATATATGGATAAAAAATACCTGTGTTAGAGAGTGACTCATAGGGACTTATGTCATGCAGTGATATATTTGTCACTGTGCGTGTCGTTCTTTAGTCTGAACCATTTGATACTGTTCATAGTAGGAGGTGTGTGGTAACTGGCTGTGATAACACTGTGTGAGAACGACCACAGGTGCATACCTGGCTGTTGCCACAGGCCGAGGACAAGCAGTAGTTTCTGCATCGACTGAAGGTCAAGTTAAGATATAAAAGCAGGAGAGGAGAGTTCTTTCCTCGCAGAAACATTTTGACACGCTGCAAACATGCTCAGGTTTCTGGTGTTGACAACACTCGCAGCCATGGGTAAGAAACGACAGCATGCGCCGCACTGTATACACCCTCACTGATCTGTTTCTGTCTCATTCACTCACTCTCTCTCAATCAGACTCAGTCGCTCTCAGTCAGTCAGTCAGTCAGTCACTCATTTTTAGGTCACTCACTGTGTGATAGCTCTTGATAATGTTCACACCAGCAGGTCACACTCGTACTCATCTCTCTGATTCATTTACATAGAAAAAAATGTAATTAATATAATGAGGCTATTAGGGAAAGATGCACAAACTGCGCCCTTGTTTTCATGTTTCTTCTTTGTACCTTCTACTCAGTGCTGGCTGAGCTGGAGCCCCAGCCCAGGTACCTGGAGGACAGTGTTGAGAGAGTTGTGGGTGGTGAGGTGGCCAGACCCAACTCCTGGCCCTGGCAGGTAACATGTGGCAACCCGGATCTCACAGTCAAAAATATAATATGTTATTTCAGCAGTACATGAAAGCATAATATTGGGGCGGTCGTACATGTTATGAGATCATCAAATGAGTGTCAAACCCACACATTTAGCTGGTCATGTTTTCACAGTTGTCTACTATTTATTTTGTTTTTTTCCTCAGATCTCTCTTCAGTACAGGTCTGGCAGCAGGTACTACCATACCTGCGGAGGAACCCTGATCAAGAGAGGATGGGTGATGACTGCTGCTCACTGTGTGGACAGGTAACTGATTAAAGTATTAATCCAGCTTTGTATGGCCATATGGATTTTAGGTGTATTCATGTAGATTCTCGATTACTTACATACATACATACATACTTTGACTTACATTCATACACATATAACATGTAATATGTGTAATAGTGGAGGACAGCCACAGTCCATTCATTTGTAAGAGAATGGTTCTTCCTTTTCTAGGAGGATTGCAAAATATATTTGGTTGGCATAGACAGTTTCTGTAATCATTTTGTGTTACACAGGTGGTTATCTTTTGTTTCTTTCACACGTTGACACTGACGAAACCATGAGGGGCAAAACGCCTGTCAAATAAATCAACTTTTTACCTGAAAAACATGAGTGTGGACTTCCTCCACTCTTAGACATTTGCATAGACTTGGCTAATGCACTCCAAATATATTTATGCATGATTTTGACTCGGACATAGAACATAACCTTTGTCCAATGTTTTCTTAGTTCAAAAGACAGATCTGATTCATCTACGTATTTACAAATGTCACCAACGTGAAGAAACTTTTCATAGCCTCATTTATAGATTTCACATTTCAAGCGCTCGGTCTTTTAATTAAAAAGTGACAAAGAATGTCTTCAATCCAAGGTATCAAAATGTAAACAAAGCCAGAAATAATGTAATCATAATAATGTAATAACTTGCAAATGATATGCCCTGTTAATTCACATTAGAGCTCTATTGAATCGCTGAGTGTTAACCATATCATGTCTCTGTTTGTTTCTTTTGAAATCACACAGCTCCAGGACCTGGCGTGTCGTTCTTGGTGAGCATGACCTGAACAGCAACAGCGGCAGAGAGCAGCTCATGACCGTCAGCCGTGTCTACATCCACCCCAGGTGGAACTCTAACAACGTCGCTTCTGGGTGAGTCCACTCTGTTATTATTATTTAAAAAATATAATGTCCTCTGTTTTCTTTTGACAGATAGGCATCTATTGTTTTACCAATATATAATGTTTTGAAGAAAATCCATTGCTGTCATAATTCTGGATCTGACTTAAAAGCCTCTGTATCGGGAGGTGCTTGTCCTAAATTAGTGTGGGATATAAATGTTTTAATTGACATTGTGGGATTTGCTGGCCTCACCCACAGATGGGACATCGCCCTGCTGCGTCTGTCCGCCGAGGCCACCCTCAACTCCTACGTCCAGCTGGGCTCCCTGCCTCCCTCCGGCCAGATCCTGCCCCACAACAACCCCTGCTACATCACCGGATGGGGACGCACCTCCAGTGAGTTTAATAAATCATCAATCGCTCTGGTCACCAGTCTTCAAAGCCAGAAGTGTGATTCCAACTCCTTTATGCAGTGCAGCTCCTTTCTGTAATGCTCATTATATGCTGCCTCTCTCTTTCTCTGTGTCTTCCATTGCTTCCTTCCCAGCTGGCGGCAGCCTGTCTGCCCAGCTGAAGCAGGCTTACCTTCCCCTGGTTGACCACAAGACCTGCACCAGTGGCAGCTGGTGGGGCAGCACTGTGAAGACCAGCATGGTCTGCGGCGGTGGTGGTGCTGAGTCTGGATGCAATGTGAGTAACGGTATCTTATTTACGTGCATGGCAATAAAAAGCAGAAGTGAAATGATATAACATAATGATGATGATCTCTCTTTCATGCTAGGGTGACTCTGGTGGCCCTCTGAACTGCCAGGTTAATGGAAAATACTACGTCCATGGTATTGCCAGCTTTGTTTCTGGCCTGGGCTGCAACGCTCCCAGGAAGCCCACTGTCTTCACCCGTGTGTCTGCCTACATTGAATGGATGGACTCGGTCAGTTTGAGGGATATATAAATAAAACCCCTAGATAATATATTGTTTTTTTGCATTTGGCTCCAAACATCACAAGAAAAACTGTGATGCTGAACTGAGTGTCAATGCAGCTCTCTCAAAATATTACATTATGTTGCTTTAGCACTAAATATGTTTGGCCATCCTGATCCAGTGATATAAGATAAATTTCAGAATTTTATTTTAAACCTAATATATAGGATTACTAAATATTTGGTTCTCTTTTTCCAGATCATGAACTAAATGGAGGAGGAATCTTTTTTGCCACATGGAGACACCATGTATGGACCTACTTCCTGACTTGTCTCTTGTTGTACAGAAATAAACGTGATTAAACTCAGTATTTCAAGTGCTGATTCATTTGTCATCAGAAAGTTTATGCAGCCACATTTGCAGATGTCATCATATACACCTTTCCTCTGGTTTAGGGCAACAAACTGTATACCAACACTCTTCAAGACAAGGGTAAAGGACATAAACCGAGTAACATAAGCATATATCAGATATAAAAACAAAATTACATATAATCCATTATATCTATCCCAGTTACAACTACTTTGTTTTGAGACGTGGCCACTAGCAGTGATAAAATACAGTGTGAGACAGGCAGCAGGTGCATGCCTGTCCGCTGCCAAGTTATACACAGTGTCCAAATCAGATGAAGGTCAGCTCAGGGTATCAAAGAGTGAGAGAAGAATTCTTTCATTGAGTAAATGTTTTGAGAGCAGAAAAGGTTGTTGAACACTCTTGCAGCCATGGATACAAAATTACAGCACATGTTATGCTGCTGTATGTCCTGCCTTTCTCTCTCTTTCACTTGCAGTGGAAAAAATGACACAGTGGGAAACATGTCTGTTTCTTTGTGCCCTCCCTGTGTCCCCTGTGTTGAGGAGAGAAGTGTGGGAGGTCAACTGGCCTCTTATACCGCCTGGCCTTGGCAGGTATCACATTTAGCATGTAAACAAACAACAGTGAAGTGTAAGATGCTGCCTTTGCCACATAGGTATTGGACATAAACACAGTGTCAAATCCATTAATTAAGCTTGTTATGTTTTAATACTTGTGACATTTTCTACAAGAGCCTGCTGCTTGTTTTTTTTTTTTGTTTTTTTTTTGTTCAGCTCCTGTCTGGCAGCTCCTGTCATCATTTCTGTGGAGGAACACTGATGAGGAAAATATGGATTATCATGACCACTGCTCACTGTGTGTACACTTAACACATACTACTGGTTCTGTTCTGCATTTAACCCTGGTTATTACTCTACCTAATAATATAATAATATACTTAATGCCATTAGGGTTTACCGGTGGCTTGTGATTAACAAATCCAAATGATTTTGGGGGGGAGGAGTGTCATATCACAGCACCAGCTAAAAACAGTGAACAAATTCATAATTGGTTGTATCTTTGCTTACAATCTTGATTAGCTATATCACCTGCCTACCAAATGTGTTTTTTTATCCTCTTTCTGTGTTTCTGTATCTTATTATCACTTTTATCACTGTGCAAATGAATAAACTATTATAAACTAATACAGCTCCAGGACCTTGCATGATGTAAGTCTTGTGGAGTCATGACCTGAACGAGAACGATCACACAGCACAGGAGCGCCTTCAGTGTTTATATGCACCACAACAAGAGCATCTCCGCTGGCTGAATCTCTCTGTTATGAGATTATAATAGCTATCTAAATCAAATAGCTTACGTAAATACTCCGGTTTAATCTCTCTCCATTTGTTTAACGAAGTTTCAGTTTCACGGCCAGCACCTTTCTAGCTGATGCACTTGCAGAATGAGTGTCTCTGGGAACTGCCTCACACAGTAGCAGCATTTGTTGACAATTAAATTTACATTTAAGACTTTTAGCAACTTTAAAAGCAGGAGTCAAGGGTTTTAGCCACTGTACGCAGACAGCAGATGTCATAAAAATGCCTGTTATAGAGATAATGGCAACTATTTCTTGCCTTTATTTAGTTTAGGTGTCTATTAAATCAGTTTATATTTGTACCATCACTGGACCTTTTGGTCAGCATCTTTCTGTCTTTTCCATCATGTGTGGTGTGTGTGAGGCACTTACTGTTGCAGAATTTAAAACAGTCCAGTTCTTTGACATTTAGGAATGACATTGCCCTGCTGTGTCTGTCTTCTGATGCCTCTCTGACCTCCTACATCCAGCTGGCCTCCCTGCCTCGCTTTGAACAGATCGTGCCCCACACAACAACCCTTGCTACATCACCGGGTGGGGGCGCACCTCCACTGAGTTACACACAGTTGCTTACACTCTTGTTTCTGGTTGTAAAATAACCAGTGATCACTCAGGGTTTCCCCATCTACAGTTATTTCTTGCAGTTCTGCTTCTGCACTGTGTGTGCACCCTTTATGTTCTGCCTTTTTAGCTAGTGGCAATATGTCTGCCAAGCTGAGACAGACCTACCTCCACCTGCACCAGCTTCAGCTGATGGGGCGGCGTTATCATGATCAGCATGGTCTGTGCTGGTGGTAGAGCTGAGTCTTGATGCAATGTGAGTCTCCTGACAGGAAAAATATGAAAATACTGCACTTACAAGAAATATTAAATAGTTGAAGTTACGCTAGATTTAGATTTTATGTAGTAATACACCCATCTCATCAGCATAAATTACAGTGGGAGGCTGCAACCGAAAAGACTAACTGAGACCCTTGAGATTTGCCCTGTTCACTTTAATGACATTTTGGTTACACTTCTCCACTTACAGCAAGTGATGAAACAGAACTTAAGAATGAAATACAAACTGTGTCCTAATCCGCAGGGAGTGACAGCTCAGTCCATAGAACTGGATTCATTACCTCTCTCTCTTTGGTATTATTTTTTCTTTTCTTTTTTTGTAAGAGACACTACTCTGAATTGACCCTGTAGTCCATCTATAATCTGATTTGCCTGGTCACGTCTTACACCGATAAACATGATTGAAATCAATATTAATATCTTCGGTGATTATCTTTTGCCCTTTACTAGTCACATTATTCATCTTATACACATTTACTCTGTCTGACTGAGTTTGGAATTATCTCATAATAATGGTTCATAATGAAATTACAGATCACAGTGCAGATTACATCATCATGTATCATTTACTATCATTAAAATATGTCATAAAAATCTGACAAACAAAACAAATGTACCATCAATGTTCTCATTCACTTTCCATGTCCACTGCAGCATATGCGCTCTGTCAGCATTCAGCATATGTTAACTCAGTGACAGAAATAGAACTGATAACACACACTGTACAGACAGGCAGGATGCACACATTCACAGGCCACAAGAGTGACATGCCGCTTTTTTTACAAGAGCTGTTGGCAAAATGCAGACAAGTCCTGATTTTGAGTGGCAGCCTTGGGTAAACACTGACATCCATTTTGGAGTGTTTTTGTGTCTCTGTTGGCCTCTCCTTCTCCGCTTCTGTTTTGTGCTGATACAAAATGCCAAAGAGTTTTTACAGAAGAGTGCGGATGTCTCATTTTTTACTGCACTCTCTCTGCACAGCTACAGCTCTTTTGCTCTGATCCTCAGAGGAAACTCACATTTTGTTCACCTTTCAAATGCCAAAAACCTGTTATTTGATAAACCTAAATTTTAAACTACCTTATGCCTTTTTTATATTCTTTTTCAGCATAATAGAAGGAACAGGCTGTTGTAGGCACAGATGTACTAATAGAAGATGTGTGTGAGTGCGATGAATAAGTGTGTGATGTGGAACTGCTAGATAAAGACTGACTGCACGTTTTAATTGAAGACACACATTACTGTTGGCCTTGCTTGTGTGTCTGTACTTGCGTCAGGCTTTCTGCAGTGTTCGTGCTCTCTGTTCATCAGACTTCTCTGACATCTGACTGCCTACCTGGTTTGTCTTCTGTATGCCGAGCAACATCCTCAACCTCGAGGCCATTCTGGCCCTATACCAAAACAAAACATGATATTGTCAACACTGAAAATTACACATTTAAACTCATTGTAAAACCTGTTTTCATATGTATTATTTTGAATAGTTCTACCTTGTTACATATTAATGTCCTCCATACCAAGTTTAAAGGGGAGTTTTATGGGAAACAAGTTTTTCCAGGTTCTAGCATTGATGTTGCAGTCTGGGATGTTATAAGATGGTAATGCTACTCCTTGCTACTTCAAGAGGTTCCCTGTAGGAAATTATGTCACCAGAAAAACAAGCCAATCAGCATTTATTTTGTCACAGCTGGACCTCACAAAAATCAATCAGTTATATAGGATCCTAAATCTGCATTAGTCCACTGATGCTTTAGCAACTTAGTGGGAGAGCAGCCACAGTTTATGTCAGGGAAGAGGCCGGGGCCACCAATACTACCAGCCAATCAGCAGCCAGTGGTTAATTAAAAATGAATGAATCTATCCAAAGCAGCTTGTTTGATTCTAGGTATGAGAGGAGCCCTGGAAAATAAGTAAGCTAAAATATTTCCCTGAAATTTTCTTTCATTAAAATTTCACAGGTATGTTTTTAGACAACAGTTCATCATATAGAATTACCACACACAAAACAAGAAGAAAATGCCCAGGACTTATTGGGAGGTTATATTAACTGTAATTGCCATGTGGGAATATTTGGGAATCACAAGATCCTCCCTGTTAAACTGATAAAAGCAGAGACATTGATTTAACAACTGTTTCTAACAATAATCTTTTACAATAAGAGTAGTAGTAGTTTGCTGTTTATCAAATAGAAAATTGTGAAACAGCAAGTGTCCAAATAATTGCTGATGGAAGAAAAGAAGGTAGAAACACACTTTGAATTTTGAGTGACCTGAATGATTCTGAATCACTGAGACCAGCTGCAACAGGTACTGGTGAGCGACTGAATAAAAAACAAGCTTACCCTCAGGCTAGAAAAGATGAAAGCTACCTGAGGATATAAAGGAGTGAGAGTAATTAGTTATCTGCATAAATTCTTGACAGACTGCAGACATGTTATAATTTCCCCTGCTGACTTCCCTTGTAAGCCCTGTGTAAAAATCTTACTCTCTTTCCCTCTTCTGGTTTTCCTCGCTCCATCTGTCTCTATTACTTAAATATAGGTAATATAATCCATATGAACCAATCCTCAGATACAAATTGGTGTGTTCTATGGTAGTGATTGTCCTGTCTTTCCCAGATGTGGAAGGTGAGGTGACCAAACTCAACTTCTGACTCTGGCAGTTATAGAAACATGCTACAGATGATAAATTTAGATATGTCAGGGAAGAACAGCTTTCCAGTGGCAAATTCATTCTGTCATGTTTTATTCATTTACTTGCCTTGTGTATCTTCAATCCCCTTGTCGTTAATGCTGCTCAGTTGCATGGCTCAAAACGTTGTGTAGCACCATCGATATGCCGAGTCAATGCACAGCACCTACTTACAAATCTGCTGTATATTTTATCTGATGACCCGCAGCAATATAACTGTGTTTCAGTTTGTGAATCACATCCTCAGGAATCCATTACAAAGTGCACGTGCAAACTGTTGACTTGCACAGGCCTAATCAGAGCATAGCAACCAACAGTGCTCAGATTGTGCAGCATGTCACAGTAGTCTCGTCTGTTCCCTATCTGCTGTTCAGCAGTTCACCGATGTGCACGTCTTGTTTGCTGCAACCAGGACAGCAAGAGCGAGCAGAGAACAGAGAAATGTCAGCCATCTGTACGTCCTGGAAATTCAGCAGTGCTGGAGCACAGCAGCGAACACTGATCCTGGCCCAAAAAAAGATCACACATTTCCAGTGATCCTGGCTGAATCTATATTTGTGAATACGAACAAGTGTCTACTCAAATCTTCAAATCAAGAGAATGAACATGTCATCTGGCCACTGATGTCTGATATCCAACTCAGTTCACTGCCTCACTTAACCCCTTAATAGCTCGTTTTCCCTCAAATTTCCCCTTAGGTAACTTCAAAGTGAATAAAAAAAACCAACAACAAGACAAAACAAAACAATTTTCCATATTGTACCAAAATGTCACAAACATATTCTGCCATTGTTGTCATTGTTTTATAGCTGGAACCATTACATCAAATATCTATATATATTGTGAATCATTTTATACAATTATACAATTATATAATACTTGTAATTCAACAGGTATCTTTGGAAATCTTGGGATTGCCACTGGAATTTAAAATCACGTTCTGTGGGTTTGAACAAAGCCTGCCAGCAATTGTGCAGCAATTATGAAACAACTAATGGGACCGGCAGAGTAATAAGGGGTTAATGTGAAATGTATACTGCACTGTAGAGTTGTTAAGCTTTAAATACCTTCGTCTAAGATCTTAATATGAGCCAACACAAAAGAACAGGGATATTTCACACTATTACAAAGTATTACCTTTTTGCCATTGTAACATGTAAGCATATGCACGCCCCATAAGCCCATTACCTTTGCCTTACATTTTCCCCTCCACCTCCTCAGTAGTTGGAAGCCAGCTGTCAGCCTGGGGTTGGCCACAGTCTCTGCTCACGCTCTGGATGGCAGACCAGCAAAGACCAGACCGTGATTTTCTGTGCTGGAGGAGGCAGCCATTCATGACCTCTGATGAGTCTGTCTGTGCCCCTTTTTAAATCATCATGTGGATCCACGCACAGAATATGTCCGCCCAGAGCTCATTCCTGCTCACACTGCACGTACCCGCTCATTATGCTGAATAGTTAAGCAACCAGAAGAGTACAGGCAACTATTTCTTGGCCACAAACCTAAGATGGTGTAGTGCTGACAGTTTCAGAAGAGCAGCTTGGCCTATTATTCGACTCTGTGGTATGCATTTGTTTGCTTCCCTGCTGTTTCTTTATACAATTTCCAAAACCATTGTTTTATTTAACAGCACAGGCGCAAGGTGGCAGAGGATGATATTGAATACAGCAGCAGACTTAAAGGTCAAATGTATATTTCAGTACATTTGAAAATATTAGTAATGGATTTGCCTTATCTTGTCAGCCCTCTGAGGTCTTCTCATACCAACAGGCGTGAAAATCCAAATGCTTTATTCAAACATAACTTCTTAACAACACATTTGTCCTGTTGATGGACGTTGTCACTTTGAAACAAGCAAATTAGTAAATCACATGGATAAACTCCTCAGATTGACTCCCTACTGGAGTATCTTTGTGCATGAAGTTTTTTTCTGTGACCAATCCCAGCTGTAAATGGATAGGCACTGACTTGACAGGGGAGATTGCATCCAGAGACATATTTTTGAAGTGCACTTGGAGAGAAAGTGTCCAGTGTTTCGAGTCCCACTCGGCAGCAATGTGAAGAGAAATTGTGACACTGAGTGACAACCGAATGGATAAATGATTGTACAGACGCTCCAGGGATATTAGGGGAAATTATTGGTAAAATCACCCAGGGACAAAGGTTATAAAAAGTTTTGCATTACACAGATAAAATAGTTTAGGTGTTGCTAAAGCTGTGAAAGATGTTCCTCCAAGCTGGGGTGACTCCAAAATAAGGAGAAAAGTTTGTTTTCTCCACACTATTTTCTCTGTGAGAGCAAAATATAAAATTTTAGTGGTATCAGTGGCCATGCAATGTACTGAGTGCCGTAGGTGACAAAAACAAGTGGAAAGATTCAGTGGCTGAGTCAGCCATATAGCAGTTCCCTGAATGCCTCCCCCATCCCCAGATAGTGATAACTGTGAGACAGACACAGGTGGGCGTCTACTGCTGTTGAGCAAATCACACACACACACACACACACACACACACACACACACACACACACACACACATACAGACACCCTGAGGTATCTGAAGTACCACTAAGGGTATAAAAGAGTAGCTGGAGTGCTCTCCAGTGCAGAAGGTTTTGGCAGACTGCAGACATGCTCAGGTTTCTTCTCTTGACCTCTCTCGCAGCCTTGGGTAAGACCTGCAGCTCTCTTTGGTTCTTCCCTTTCATTCTGCATTCTGCTCACACAGGACTCCTAACGGATGGGAATACATGATGTGTTTATGTCGAGCTGTAATACTATCCATGTCTCCGCTGTGCTGTTGTGTGCAGTGCTGGCTGAGCTGGAGCCCCAGCCCAGGTACCTGGAGGACAGTGTTGAGGAGAGGGTGGTGGGAGGTGAGGTGGCCAGACCCAACTCCTGGCCTTGGCAGGTATGGTACTGTTCGCTCTGTTTGATTTCACAACCACCTGAGCCACTTTCATTCAAACCTTCACAACTCAAAGTAGGCCCACACAGCAGTGTTGTTCCATGTTTTTCATCAGGTTTGTGTGAGACAGGACCCAGCAGCTTGCTGGGGGAGAACTGTTAGATGTCTTATTAAATATGCATCACTGATCTCCCCAGATTTCAATTGTGTCTTTAATGCATTTTGTATTTGTTTATATTAGTGTTCTATTGTCCTCAAGTTAGTAATTTGAATGCTGATGTAAATTGGTGTGTTGACCCCATATTTTACCTTAAATCTTCCCTTAAGCAACTTAAAAGTTAGAAAAAATATTTTCTCCTCATTGTGCGACAGTGTCACATATTCTGTATCTGCTGGTTGCAGCACTTCACTGAAGCTACATCACACTTATATTGAGTGAAAATTTCACACCCAAGAAGCCATCGTTTTATGACTGCAGCATTGCATCAGACGGAAAATATCTCTGTCTTGTGCATCATTTTATACAAATTTTCCTATAATTCAGCAGGTCACATTTGGTTTCTTTGGAAGCCTTGAGATCTCCACTAGTACTACTACTGCTATTTCAAATAAAGTTTTGTCGGTTTGAATAAAATTCGGTTGTGCAGCAATGACAAACCCACCAATGGAACAGGCATGGCTTAAGTGGTTTTAAACCTATGATGAAGTTGCATGTGCTTTTTCAATATGAGATCATGTGATGTCATAACAGGCTATTTAAACAGATTTTTGAACTCAAACACATGATGAAGCTTAATTCAGTTGAAATGTTGCTATTTGCCTCAATAAAAAAACATATTTATATTGGTAGCACAAACAACATTGTTCAGACTCTCTTTGAGCTTTTCAATTGATTCAGCACAGGTGAAACATGTAGATGTGCACATCATGTTGCATTACTCGTTTGTTAAACGTGCTTCAGTATTTTAAAATGTTTTTCCTCAGATTTCTCTTGGGAAATACAGAGGACAATTTTGCATTGGCTGTCTAGTAACTTCATTATGCCCAGTGAAATTGTGTTTAATTTGTTTCTCTCTACCCGGCTGCTCTTTGCCTCCCATTGTTTGGGAATCCTGCCAAGCTGCCTTTCCAAAAAATGTGCATCAATTGAAGTTTCTTGCAACCTCATTGGTCTATGCTGTTATTTATTTATTTATTTTATTTTCTTTATTTTTCTCTTCAGATCTCTCTCCAGTTCAAATCTGGCAACTCTTTCTACCACACTTGTGGAGGAACCCTGATCAGGAGAGGATGGGTCATGACCGCTGCCCACTGTGTGGACAGGTGAGACTTTCAGACATCACTAAAGATTAGTAGCTGCTGAGCTCAAAACTAATGCTGATATGGATAAAGTAATATGGATCCTGCCTGGTGTTTAACATTTATATGAGTGTATTCTGTTGTGTTAGACATCCTGGAGGCTTAGGTGGCTACACCAGACACCATTAGCCATGATGCCCTGGGTTCAAACTCACTCTCGGACTCTTGTCACATGTCAGCCCTTGTTTCTTTCTACTGCTAACTGTCAAACTAAGTGTCACAAAAAATCTCATTCCTCTGTAAAAGAACAGCCTCCAAGGAATGTTACTTTTTGCTATGGTAAAAAACGGTAGGCCTAAGTGTCAGCAAAACTGGCAGACAAAATACTGTACGTATAGATCTTCTTTTCTCAGATGTGTTGGATTTCTTGTGGCTCCACAGGTCCAGGACTTGGCGTGTTGTTCTTGGTGATCACAACATCAACAGCCACGAGGGCAGGGAGCAGTACATGAGCGTCAGCCGTGTCTACATCCACCCCAACTGGAACTCCAACAATGTTGCTGGAGGGTGTGTACCTGGTCATTTTAGGACCCACTTTCATTAATGTTGTTAGTAACACCTGTTTTCCTCTGCTATACATATCAAAATGACTGCTTTGAAAAAGATCTGTAGAGCTTTTTCACACCAGCCATTTTGCCATGAAATAGTAGGTAAACACAGGTGTTACTAATCACACTGATTAATGTTGTGTTCTATTTAGGTACAGAACCTTTATTAATGTGATTAATGACACCTGTGCTTACCTACTATTTCATGTAAAAATGTGTCCACATGTAAAAAATTTTGACATATAACTTGAAGACAAAATACACAATACATACAATTATTTATGTATGTATGTATTTTTTAAATATATGTATATATCATATTTTTCAAAATGGGTTTCCATAGGACCTGACTATCCTATGTGCAGATTTGAGCATAAATATGTTATTTGATATTTATGTGAACATGTTGTAGGATCTTGTCTAAAAATACTCAAATATTACTGGGCAGTTCACACTGGAAGATAAACAGCTATATAGTCTACTTATCCTCAGTCAGGTGACAATGGAGCATAAGAGCAGGTATGAGTGTGAAAAAAAGATTTATTTCTCACACCTGAGGGAATGCTGGTCTGATCCTCAGGTGGGACATCGCCCTTCTGCGTCTGTCCTCTGAGGCCTCTCTTAACAACTACGTCCAGCTGGCTTCTCTGCCTCCCTCCGGCCAGGTCCTGCCTCACAACAACCGTTGCTACATCACTGGCTGGGGACGCACCGCCAGTGAGTTTCATTTATGACACCTTCATTTACAAGATAGAAACTAGTATTTCTGTGCTGTAAGAAAGCAGTCCGTAAGCAATACCCTGTGATCCTACAATCGCAGCCCTTTGCCAAACATATGTTTTTCCGCTTCTCCTAGCTGGAGGTCAGCTGTCCGCCCAGCTGAAGCAGGCCTACCTGCCCGTCGTTGACCACAGGACCTGCTCCAGTGGAGGATGGTGGGGCAGCACTGTCAAGAACTCCATGGTCTGTGCTGGAGGTGGCAAGGATTCTGGATGCCAGGTGACTCTATAAGGCCTTTCTGTGTTTCTCTGAAAAACGGATGGAGGAGACTGTGCAAGCCACGCTCACTCTTAGCATTTTCTAAGTACACTTCATTGATCCCAGCAGCCCAACGCCCCACTGAGCACCAGATGTCATTTAAATATTGCATCTATGCTTTAGCTCTCATATACCCCAGGTTCCCTTTGGCTATATACAACCCAGTTTTAGACCAAGCAATAAGCAAATTGTTACATGTTTAAGTAATGCATCAACATCAAGTTAACATCAAGCATATTCACACATAAAGTTCATAAAGCAAAGGTAATGCCTTATGCTTTATCTCATATATCTCTGAAGATGTAGATAGGGATTCCCAGTCTTTATCATGTTTCATCAGAACCCCCAAAATACATGCACAATAGACTATGGACCCCCATTTGAGAGGATTTTGTCCTAAGGAATCCCCTCTGAGGTAATAAATGTAGCCAAACTAGGATCAAACTAAAATCACTATAAATTACAATCAAAACAGCCGTCCTTATACATTCTCTTGTTGGTGCAACTTCCAGAAAAGGTACTAAAAGTTAGTAAATCTATTCTTGTTTTTGCTGGGGACCCCTATGCGACCCTCTCAAGGACACACGGTGGACCCTTGACTCCACTTTGAAAACCACTGCTCTAAGATATAAATTTCCTCTAAACATTCACTCACACTCTATGTAGCCCAGTTTTAGCCTAGACACCTGCAGCCATTAAGACCTCTTTGAAACATTTAATCAATGTAAAATTGTTCAGTTCGGATACTTCTGCAGGGTGGATGTGGACGCCCTTTTCATCCAGTTGAAGGGCCATGTCTCTAACCACAACACCACCCTGCAAAGACCACAGGGGGAACATTGGTGACGCAGAGCAGGGGAGATACAGGAGAAAAAGACTTGTCAGAATTCAGTCCCAGACCGACGTGACAAACTGAATGTCTCCAAATGTCTCCCAGTAAGCTAAACGGTGACCTTTTCTTGACAGAGGAGATATTTTGGAGGATTACTTTGCTACATCAGCGGGGACATAAGTCACTTACAATAATCCAGTCCAGTGCTTAAACCGCATGAAGTGTCAAACTCTTGCGGACTCATGTTCTGCAACATTAACTTGCTTGAGACGGTGTGAAACTAGAAGGGAAGATGAGAAGCAACCGGAAGAGAATTAAGTGCATGAGAAATGGGGGATTTGCCACCGGCACTGCTACAAAGTGCAGAAATGAAGTCATCAGCTATGAATTTGTGACACTGCGGCTTGCCAATGATATGGTGTCTTCCATTCCAGGGTGACTCTGGCGGCCCCCTGAACTGCAGCGTCAATGGCCAGTGGGTTGTCCACGGTGTGACCAGCTTTGTGTCTTCCTCTGGCTGCAACGCCAACAGGAAGCCCACCGTCTTCACCAGGGTCTCCGCCTACATCAGCTGGATGAACGGAGTCAGTATCAAACACCAAACTATATCAAACTAAAATATTTCATGTCCAAATGTGTACAGTTTCAAACCACTATTCAAACATGCATTATTTGACCTGTATGCTTGATCACGCTGCTCACTGATCACTGGGTTGTTGGAAAGTGTACAAAATATCAAGAGTGTTTGCAAATGCATTTCTGTGCATTTGTATCTCTGGGAGCACAGTATTTCTGTTCAAAATACTGTGTTCAAACCCTTGAGGGTAATTAATGGTTCATTTGTCTTTGCTTTGCCAGATCATGGGTTGAGAAGAAGGAGGATCTCCATGGAGATGAGAAAATACTGTGGGTTCATCTCAGCTTTTGCCCAGCTGTATCTATAACAATAAACTGTATTTTTCAATTACATTTGTCTCAGTACATTTTTGTGTTGTAGCTTGTGTTGCAGGCATTGGTAACCTTAATAAGCGCCATAATTAAAATGAACACAAATAAAAATAAATATAAAATATAAATGAAGTAGTAAGTGTAAATTCAATACAGTGAATGTTTTTGTTAACTTCTGTGGAGCCAAACAACAGCTTTAATGACCATTTTCCTCACATCAAGGGATTTGTGAGAGGTGTTAGAGAATAAATGAATAAGCATACTGTCACTAATAGGGACCATTAAAAACTCAGCAAAGCACTGGACTTCTGAGTGTTTTGTTGTGATGGGCAAAGCAAAATATGACTAGACTGTGACAAGTATAGTCAAAATGAGTCAACAAGTTATGAAATAAGGCTTTGAAAATGAATTTGAACATGTATTATGTATAGATGTATGTATATGTATATAAATGACTTTCTGATATCATTATGGAAAAATCTACATTGCCACATTTGGCATTTGAACCCTAATTTTCCCTTAAATTTCCCCTTAAGTAGCTTCAAAGTTACATTAAAAAAATCATTTTCTCCATATTGTACGACAGTGTCACATATTCTGTATCTGCTGGTTGCAACGCTTCACTGAAGCTACATCACACTTTCACTGAGTGAAATAATCTCAGATGTCATTGTTTTACGGCTGCAGCATTACATCAGATAGATGTTTTACATCTAGATGTTTTGTGCATCATTTTATACACATTTCCTTGTAATTCAGCAGGACATATTTGGTATCTTTGGAAACCTTGGGATCTCCACTAGAATTTAAAATAAAGTTCTGTGGGTTTGAGCAAAGCTTGGCTGCACAACAATGGCAAACCCACCATAGGGATGGACAGGGCTGAAGTGGTTTTAACTCCCACATAGTCCACTTCAACAAGTGGTTTTCTAATCCCTTGTTCACAACAAAAAATCAGCCTCTAAAAAAAAGTGAAACAAATTGGCTCCAAATCAAAACTCAAACCTAGAAAACCCCTAGATGTACCTAAAAATGATTTATATTCAGCCTCAAGCTATAAAATGTCATTTAGGCAATATATCTACCTGCGCTGCTCAAAGAGGGAAGAACTGATGTCAGAAGCAGATCAACTGGGTGTCAGATGAGGTGTGAATGTAAATTAGGAATCTTTTGAACATCAGATGCATGCAAACAGCTGTAAAGCCTCATGATGACCTTGACTATAGCAAGATAAGCGTGAGATGGTACACATCTGAGCTGTAGGTGAGGGAACAGTCAGTTTTCGCCAGTGTCATTTATCACTCGCTTCAGCACAAGCCCTACACCTACAGAATACACAGACTAAGATTACATACAGGCAGTGCTGTGTGTTAGTCCTGACATACAGCACAGTCACTCTGCAGACATGCTCAGACTACTATTACTGGCAGCTCTTGCAGCTTTGGGTAAGCTAGTGCCATTCCTCATTACCTGCCTCATGGTTTTGGCTCAGCAGAGTCGGAGGCGTTATGTGTCAAGGGGGGAGAAATGGCAAATTTGAGGGGAACCCTGCAAGGTACAATAAGTCAGCCAGTCAATTATGTTGATACTGTCAGCACACACATGCAAATGCACACGCACACTTGCACAATATCTCTTCTCAGCCCTGGCAGAGGAGGATCCCCAGGCCTTCTTCCTGGAGGATGTGGAGAAGAGGGTTGTGGGAGGGGAGGTCGCAAGACCTAACTCCTGGCCCTGGCAGGTAAACCGATTACACTCTATTCAAATCACCCAACCCCAGCAAAGTCTTTCTTTATTACCTGTAATACATGCTGAAATGTGAACATTACCCCATAGTCCTGTAAAATGTGAGAGGAGCTCCTGTCTGGAGGGACATTGACAGACAGTTTTCACCCTGCCGCCCCCAGATCTCTCTGCAGTTCAAGTCTGGCAACTCTTACCACCATACCTGTGGAGGAACCCTGATCAGGAGGGGATGGGTGATGACTGCTGCTCACTGTGTGGACAGGTAGTTGACAGTGAGACAATGTGTGTGTGTATGTGCAAAACTCCTTTCAGCCTGTGCAACAGCAGTGTGGCTATGTGGCATGAAATGATGGCTCTGTATCCTCACAGTGAATACCAGTCATATTGGCCCTCTGCAACATAGAAATCATATGTAAATTCTACCTTTTTATGCTGTATGTGTGTGTATGTGTGTGTATTCATATAGTAAAAGGACGTGCCGTGTGGTGGTCGGTGATCACAACATTTCCCAACACGAGGGCAAGGAGCAGTACATCTCTGTCTGCCGGGTGTACATCCACCAACGGAAACTCCAACTGCATCTCAAACGAATCAGAGTTGAAAAACTTGTTCTTTCACTAAGCTGCTTTTAGGGAAGGAAATGTGAACCTTTCAATTGTCAAAAATTGTCATGATACACATTTTTGAACCCGTATCTGAAAAATGGGTTCCTGGAAGACTTTTTAAAGCTAGAAAGCTAGTGTCTGCCTACAGTGATCCAAGTCTCCCCATTTTATTTTAATTGTTGGTTAACACTGCCTAAAGAGATTATTTTTGGATATGAGTTTTGAAGCAAATTATAAAAAACATCATTAATGATTATTATAAAAGTCCTTTTTTTTCTTATCAAACTGACATGGTACATCTTTAATTATTTAATAATCCCAGCACGATCTTACAGGGATCTTGTGCGAGCACTGTCAGGCTAATTACTAATTATAACACGAGCTAATCAACAAAATGAATGCCCAACAACGTTTTTTCCCTTTCTCTCCCTCGTGGAATTAAATCAAAGGTCACTGTATCTCTAATATCCCTGAGAGAAGGTTATGTTCCATATTTTAATGAGAAACAGTCCACTTCCACGACTAATTACAAACCATTTTCCAAATAGTTCCGCCTGATTAATCGCAGTCATCTAATGAAAACTATTCACCTCTGAATTTCAACACACTCCCATGGGTAGCATGCTATGAATACAAATATTTCCTAATATTCTCAGTAAATTTCTTCTTAAGCACTGTAGGACCTCCACTGTTATTTTTGGTGCCTCCTGTTTGATCCATGAATCTCCACTTCAGGTATGACATCGCCCTGCTGCGTTTGTCCACAGAGGCCACCCTCAACTCCTACGTCCAGCTGGGCTCCCTGCCTCCCTCCGGCCGGATCCTGCCCCACAACAACCCCTGCTACATCGCCGGATGGGGACGCACCTCCACTGAGTTGAATCATCACTACTGTCAGGGTGGGAAATTAATACCAGCTCTCAGCCAAATGCAAATGAATTTTGGCTCTGGCTGGAGAGTTTGTTTACTCTACCAGCCACTTTGGCAGGTAATCAACAAGGATTTGGAGGTTTTATTTGTCTATAAGAAACTAGTTGGCTCAGGCCGGTATTGTAATGATATAAGGTCTGCTGAATTTCAGGATGAAGCAGCTATGACGTCATCAAATGACTGACATGATATGGTGCTAGGGTTAGACCCACATATGACCACATGTGTGACTTCCTGACTACAGCTGTAAATCTTGCAATGAAATCCTACTTACACTTTATTTAATCATTTGATTGTTCTGTTAAGTTTTGTATCAAAAATCTTTATTTGAAAGCAGCAATGCATCCTAGAGCTTAACTTGCTATCGAATTGGAGAGCCCAGCCTTAAAAAGCTGCCAACCCACCTGAAAAAATTTCATTAGTCTGGGTTACAGTGGAGAATTTTAGTGTGTCATGATGCCCAAAGTGTTTTTTCAAAGGCTGTTCCACCTGGACAAGTACAAAATTATGGGAAAAACACTGGCATGAAAACAGAACAGAATAGAATAGAATAGGATAGAATAGAATAGAATACCTTATTGTCATCATACAAAAAGATTTGGTATTCAACTCCCTAGCAGATGCTTAAAAACACACATACTAAAAAGAAACAAAAGAATATATATTTATACACCATATTCTGTACATCTATGTGTTACATAGATATAGATTATGTGTGCAGTGACTCCAGTGTCGATGATTCAGGTGCAAAAGTTAAAATTGTGTGATCCTTGCCTCAGTTACGGCAGGCATACATGTATACAACATATATCATCGTGCATTTAAACATATCAACTAAGTAACAGTAGGAAGAAAGGAATAAAATAGGCAGTGTCAAAGGGGCTGGGTGTAAGTTGGGTTTGTTGTAGATATGGCCCATATTGATACAAACATCCATTATTGACAACCTAAGCTCAAAAATGTCAGTATCAGCCTGCAAAAACCCAGTGTAGTTGAACCCCACGTGGCACTATGAGTTCAAACAGAACAGCTAAACCAGATGAATTTGAAAGAGGCCTGAAAGAAATTTGAAGGAAAGTTTGTAAAAATCATTCTGTCTCATCCATGCTGTCTTAGCTGGTGGAAACCTGTCAGCCCAGCTGAAGCAGGCCTATCTGGACCACAAAACCTGCTCCAGTGGAAGATGGTGGGGTGGATCAGTCAAGACCACCATGGTCTGTGCTGGTGGCGGCAGTCTGTCTGGATGCCAGGTCAGGCCTTCATGCCTCAGTAGTCTGCTTTTCTTGTTGGGCTCTGTTCAGTGCAGCTGGTATCATAGATTCACTAGTTGTGATTGCTGAGATGTTTAATGGCTGCACAGTGCCATCTGCTGGATGTTAGAGCTTTGCTGCATGAATGCACTGTGAATGGATGTGGCTTCAAACAACTGGGACAGGCCCGTAACACAGTGTGCTCTACCCTGCAGGCAACCAGCAGAGGAAGCCCGCTGTCTTCACCCACGTCTCTGCCTACATCAGCTGGATAACCAGGTCACTGACAATGTGCCAACACTGATGAATCCTACTTCTATAGAGAAGTCTTTTTTTTAAATGTGTTGGCTGTGTTGTCAAAACTTGGTGTAATAATAGCTTATACTACTAATAATGATGAAACACCATCTCTAAATAACATCCTTTCTCCTTTAACAGATCATGAGTTAGAAACAAGGCGGAGCAGATCACCTCCTAACATCACCAGCCAACTTCTACTGGCTCTCCTCTCCATCATGTCTGGCTATTTTCTTGTGATTCAGTGGATGCTGCTGTTATTAATGAAATAAACTATTACTCTTGAAGTAGTAGTGAATGATAGTTTCTACAGTAATATTTTTCAGTATCAGGAAAGGATTGCACTTATTTACAGTTAAAGAATACATACAGTGAAGATGGTGGTGCTTCTTTATAGCTGCTGTCTTTGCCCTTTACCCCTTTAACAATATGGCAAACAAGAATGTATTTCATGAAGTGACAGGAAACAAGCATTACTGTTTAAATTACTGGGAGAATTACTTAACTCTGTATCTGACATTATTTAAGATCCATACAGCAATTATAAGGTGCCTATTCTGGCCACATTTGCAATAGCGCATTGGGCCAGTATTAGATAGCAATCAATGACAGCACAACACTTTTGGTATAAATATGAAGTTTCTGAATTTATTAAATGTACATACATACTGTACAAATGCACCCATATCAGCCAGCACTGAACTGACATCCTCAGCCACATTTACATGAACCTTATCAGGACAAGACTTCTGTGTCTAGATGAGTTACTGTATGCACTTTAGTAGTGACAGTATGAAACTGAGCTATAACTGTTGGCAGCATACGCTCACATAAACCCACAACTGTTCTATCCTATTTTATAGTTTTTATTGTTTTAGTTTTACTATTCCTTCACTCTTCACATTGTTTCTCTTATACTTTATATTCAAGCCACATCTTTTTACGCTGCATTCAAAACAGCTGGGGACAGGGAAACTTCGCACCTCGGGACATCATGAGCTATTTTACTTTTCACTGCTGAATCCTATTACCTTCACTGCTGCCGCAACCTTCTTTTCCTCATGGGGATCAATAAAGTTTCATGGTCTCTTATCTGAGACCAGTTTGCATATTTGGCTTCATACAGTCATGTGACCTCATCCGAGGCCATAGATCAGCAGTTCCATTTCTAGAAAGTGTGTGCACATGGGAGCACTGGTTAGGACACATGACGAAATTTAATTCTCAGATTGGCACTCCTGCTCTGTTTTATGAATGGACCCTTATATCTCTCTGAACAGGGAAGAGATCACACAAACGGCCTTGAGACTCTTGAAAAAACAGATCACACCATGTGCTCGACGGTTTCTATGTTAGGGGGGAACTCGGTGTCAGTGTGCTGCATGCAGACCAGCTGGTACTCTTTCAACACCTTCACCACTGTGTCATGGCCAAACTGCATGGCATCATCCACTGGCAGGTTACCCCACCTGCACAGAAAGGAATAAAGAGAGAAAACAACAACAATAGGTAGGGTGTGGAAGAGGGATGGCTCTCTCATTTTATGAATGTATAATGTATTAATTTATTCATTTAACACTTTAAGGCTCATCTATTTTTGAGTTGCTGGATTTCACAGTTTTTATTATTTATTCATGGTTACTTTTACTATATTATTTTCTTTTTGTTACAGCACTTCTAGTTCTGAGAATTAATTATGTCTTTTCATTCTCAAGGTGATACATTTTACTTTCATTGAAACTTAATTCTACTGAGATTAAAAATCTCCTTTTCAAGAGTGATATGGCCAAGAGAGCTACATCAATTCCCAAGTATGGATCATTCATCAGAGAAGGAGCATACACGAAAGGTAGTTGAAAGATATTGATCCTATCTGATAAGGAATCTCAGCAAGCAGGTGAGACCAGAAGTACAGTCAGTGTAGTAATACTCCTTGATGTAGCATGTGGAGTAGTGACAAAATTGGACTTTCAAAGCTAAAGAATACCAAGACAGAGTTAAAAATGTACATCTCACCTGTCCTTTACAAATGGATTAACTTTGCAGGTTTCAGTCAGGAATCGCACCACATCTGTGTGACCTGAAAATAAACAGCAAACACATAGAGACCCTTTAATGCTATGGGTTTCTAATTCTTTGAGGCTTTATTAAAGTTTTGATGTACCACACATTTATCTAGATGAGGTCTTACTCATTGCATGGCTGCATTGGTTGTTACTATGCTGGTAGTCCACTGAGCATGATTTCATAAAATGAGCAAAGTTTGGATTAATTTATTTTAATTAACCTGATATTTTATTGAATGAAGATAAATTTATTTGATCCAGGCCTTTGATTCTGCAGATTACTTAATCAAGTTTTAATTTAGGCAAAAAACACAAGATGAAATATGACAACCTTGCCTGCTGACAACAATGCAAGGCTTTATTTTTAAGGATTGGTCTGTGCTAGAGGGCCATGCCTTCGTCAAGAGGGAGACTGGAGGGAATGTTATATACATTACAAATGATTTGTATCACTCAACATTTACAGATCTCCAACACTGCAGTCAGAAAAAGCTTGGTGTGGCTGCTCTGGCTCTGTATATTAATTTATTACTTTTGTATATTAGATATATTTGCACCCTTGAGTGCACATTTTATACATCGTGCACATAACAGCATGTCGTATGCACATGTTAATACTCCATTGCCATGAAATACATGGAAATACATTTTTTTCCTGACCCTCCCAGGCTCGATAGCTGGCCTATAAAGCACAGATGTTTCAGAAATGCACAGTTCAACGAGAACAGATGAAAATCCCAGACTGTCTTAATATCTTCAGCACATTAATGTTAGTCTTTTTGGAAAGCATGAAAAAAGAGTAGTGATTATTCAGCCTCCTGTTGAATTAAGCAACTTTCAGCTCTTCAAAAATATCTTTGGAGACAAGTAATTGTTCACCAGCACTTTTAACACAACCCGCTGAACTAATGTCTTCTTCAATCTGAATAAAAAAACTCTATTGTGGCTGTAAGAGGACTCCTGCCAAGTCCAAAGCTTGCAGGAGACGCTCTGCCAGGGCAGGCTATAGTTTCCTGTCATTTACTGGCAGCTGTCAGAAAGAAAAAACGCAGCATCACCACTGTGCCTCTGTCAAACTCACTCAAGTATAGTAGCAACTGTATCTGCTGAATGCCTGGAAATGGCTGGTTGAGCCTGTAATGACAACAGAGAGCTCTGGATTGCTCCCAGATACAGCCAAATGATGGTGAAGCATGAAAACAATCTGGACA